>VWZN01002260.1:66089-78894 GCA_013396955.1 Regulus satrapa
TTTCTTGGAGGTTGTTGATTGATGCTGGGTGATTGTGGGTGAGACTGGGTGATACTGGGTGATTGATATTGGGTGATACTGGGTGATACTGGGTGATTGATTTTGGGTGATACTGGCTGATACTGGTGCTCCCTGCTTGCCAAACTTTTACAGCTGCATCAGGCAGAGAAATCTCAGCTGTGGGGCCAGGGAGAGCAGAGCTGAGGGCAGTGGAGATCCCAAAGGCCCGAGAGTGAGAATTAATGATCAAAATTTAAGAAAGGACTTGCTAAATACCAAAATCAAAGGATGTAGAGAGGAGAAGAGAATTGGGAGTCACAGAATCAGAGAATGGTTTGGGTTGGGAGGGACCTAAAATCCCATCAGTGCCACCCCAGCCATGGGCAGGGACACCTCCCACTGTCCCAGGCTGCTCCAGCCTGGTCTTGGACACTTCCAGGGATCGCAGGGACAGCCACAGCTCCTCTGGGAATTCCATTCCAGCCTCCCTCCACCCTCACAGGAGGAATTCCTACCCTGAATTCTCATCCAAATCTAGTAAGGGCCATTCCCCCTTACCCTGCAGTTTGCTTTCGAGGTCTGAGCCTCCCGCCCGCGGGTGGGGTTGGATATTCTCTGTACAAAGAATACAGAGAATATCTGTATCCCGGGCAGAAGCTATCCCGAGGCCGGGAGGAGCCGCTGTTGCCGCTGTCGAACGCCAGGTGCCAGCAGGAGCTCGGCTGGAGCCCGAGCCCCGCGGAGGATGCTCGGGGAGAGCACCGCCACAGCCTGGGAGCAGCTCCTTCCAAGCGCTTTGCCGGCACAGAGCCGCGCTTCGGTTCCCGCAGGCATCTCTGGAGAAATGGAGCAGAGGTTTAATGTTGTCCCGCGTGGAAATCCAGCCCCTGCAGCGCCGGGACGCGAGGTGGCACGGGAAAGTCATCCCGCCCTCCCGTGCCGGGACAGGAGCGCATCTGCGGGGTCATCCCCTGTCACGATCCTTTAGAGCTGAGGACATCGAGTGCCACCCCGACGCCCTCACCTTTTCAAACCTTTAGTGGCTGTCTGAAGTTTTAGGGGTGACAAAGCGCTGGGTTTGTAACCCCCAAACTTCGCGGCCCTGTGACAAATCCCCTGTGTCTTCGCATTTGTCGGGATTTTAATTAATGAGTTCAGTGTAGATATGGACAGAGAACAGCTTGTCTACACCCTGCCCCAGTAAATCAGCCCAAATAAGTTATCCCTAACACAGCAGCCTAATTTCACCAAAGCTGCAGAGAAAGGCTTGGTTATTTCATCGCTGCCCTAATCCAAGTCTGATCAGTGTAAGGCAAAGTACCTGACCCAGCAGCCGCTTTCAGGGTGGAGGATTATGCTCTGTGAGCTTCCAGATCCAGGCACATTCTTCAAGAATTCTTCTTAGATCATTCTTCTCTGAGGTGAGAGAAGTGGAGAGATGAGAGCTTTCAGCCTGGAATATTAACTCAGGGCTCAGATATGAATTAGAGACACACTACTTAAGAAAGAGGGAAAAAAAAACTTCACAAAAAGGATGGAGCATTTTGTACTAAGAGAAAGTAAGCACATTTCTTCCATCAATCCCTAATTGCTGATCCCAAGCATGCACTGGAAAGCCCAGGAGAGTGGAGGAGCTGGGCTGCTGTGACTCAGCCCCACTCTCTGCCTGCTCTGACACCTCTCCCACTTCTGAATGTTCCCCACAAGACACAAATCCATCAGCTGCAGCCCAGCTCTGCCTCAGTTCAGGGCCGTGATGCAGCCCCCAGCTGGGGGCTGGGCTCAGGCACATCAATGCCTGGGTTCAGGGCAGGGAGGCAGAGCAGAGTGGAGCTGGTGTTTGATGATCCTCAGTCCTGTGAACTTGGAAGGGCTTTGTTCAGCACTGCAAGAGCAGACTGAGCTCCTGGGGAGGTTCATAATACACTTTGCCAAGACTGAGGAACTCTGTCCTTTCTTCTACAGCAGAAAAGGAAAATTCAGAGAGCCTTATCTGTCCTGTGGCTGCTTCCAGTTTTCACTGACTTGGGAAATATCAGTGAAAATAGTGATTAGAGGATCTACTCTGGGGGGAAATTCTACACTGAAGTCCCCATTCCAGCAGGGATGTGCTGCAAACACTCAGAGCTGTCTGCTAACACAGGTTTAGTTTAGTAAACATTCCAGTCTTATTAACAGCACTGCTGTAGTAGCACACCATCCTTAGCCAGTATAAAATATTCTACATTTTGTTCAAAAGGAATCAAGGGCTGATCAAAGACCCAACTGCTGGAGATGCTGCAATTCAGCAAAGCTCTGCTGACGGGAAAAAGAACAGCAGGACTTTCTATTTCTACATTAGCTGAGCTCTGAAGCCCAGGAATTATTATTCCCTTCCCAGAGCAGAGCAGAAGGAATGCAGGACAAGCCCGAATCACCTTGAGTGACAGAGAACAAAAGCCAAGCAGCACAGAGAGTGCTGGCAGAGTCAGTCCACTTGAGACTCAGGAGTGACTGCCTAAAAATGTCCCAGCTCCCAGTTTACGTCAGTGCTGGCACTCTTGCATCTGCCATTACGTAAGACCAGTGCATCCCTGGGATGTGCCATTGTCTCTCCATCAGAGCTTTAAAGCTGCCACGGTTTAAGGCTGTACCTTCCCTCCTTCCCTGTTTCCGTTTGGAATTCAGAGGCCAACAGAATACTCTTTTTCCAGCTCTTTTTCTGGATGCAAAACCCAACCCAGCAGCCCCAGGTTGGCTCTCAGGCCCCCCCCTGCACATTCCTGCTGGGTAACCTGCCCTGGCCCTGGCTGGGGAGGAGCAGGACCCGCTCTGGAATGAAGCATCTGCCACTCCTTTAGGTCTCAATTGTGCTGCAGGATCTACATCTGCTGTGTCAACTCCTAAGCTGCTGTTTCTGGCATTTCAGCCGCCACATTTAAGCTGAGAATGTGCCCAAATCACTTAATAACAGCTAATTTGCAATCAGCTTGAAGGCCCTGGGATGTAAATGTCCACTTCAAGCCTTTTCAGTGCTGTTTCAGGGTTATTCTAGCCCTGGTGGCACGCAGGATCAGCTGGGAGCGAGAGTCTGGCAGGCAGGGCTGGTTCCTGGCTGGGGAGCTGGCACTTGGTGGCACCAGAGCTCGTCCGAGGAGAGGAAGGAAAGGGAGGAAAGCCCGCATGAGTCAGCAGCATCTCTCTGCTGCTGCTCGCTGGGGTCCGGAACGGTTCGCTCTGTTCCAGCCCTCTCCGAGCTCCAGTCCTGGCTCTGCCATTCCTCTGGAAATGTCACTGCTGGCTAATCCCGAGTGAAACGTCTCTGCTTCCTGCAGCCCCCTCCGAAGTCTCCGCGGGGCTTCAAGAATTGGGAATTTTCACAGCATCAGAGGGAACAGAACAACTTCTGCCGTTGCCAGTGCCAAAAGTACAGCGAGCCCTTCACGGGCAGGCAGAGATGCTGTCTGCCCTCCCCTAACTGCAGGGATTGATCCCGCAATCAGCCCTCACCAGGGAGCAGGGAGGTTTTATCTGAATCCCACACATGCTGCAGGAGCTCATGCATAGCTATGAGCCCCAGAAATGAATGTGGGAGAACGTGCAAGCTGCTATTAAAGCAGCAACGAAATTATAGTTTTATTGTGATTAAGTATCACTCTCAGATTTAGGTTAAAAAAAAAATACAACAAACAAAAAACATCTCCAGCTTCTCAGAAGCAAGATCAAGTCTCAGATGCATTTTGTGATCAAAACCTCAATTAAAAAAGGATGAGATTTGGAGCAGCGAGTGCAGCTGGTGACATTGGGATTGTTCTGAGAGCAGCACTTTGTGTCTGAGCAGCGAGGAATTGCAAGGTGTGCTGAGGAAAAGTCTCTAAAAATAACTGCAAATGCTGTCTACCAAGTTTAGAATAAACAAATTCCCCAGGCTTTTAGTATGATACTTCTGCCACAGATGGCTGTTTTCATATAAAGAGAAGGAGCCCTTGGGAGACTGGGGAAAGCTGTGGATCACCAAACCATCCCATGGAAAGCTTTGGATCACCAAACCATCCCATGGAAAGCTTTGGATCACCAACCTTCACAGCGCCAGTGGCTACCCAACCCAACTCAACCCAGCCCAGCCCCAGTTGAGAAGGCATAATACAGCTTCAAAATAATTTCTCTCTTAATCCTCTAAAAGCTGCTTCTCAGGACTTTTAGAAGCCAGTAGCTTTCATGGCCGCACATCAAATGAGTTTAAGGGGCTGTTAAAAGTGCAAAGGAAACTCGGCAGCCCAATAATCTCCTTGGAAGTGCCAAATCCAGCAGATTCTGCAGGAAGTGTTGGATGAGGGTGTGGAGCTCTAAGAGGGCGAGATGCTGCAGGTGCTGAAATCTCTGCCTGGCTCCTCTTTGTGCCCAGCAGCGCCTTTGAACTCCCTAAAGCTCAGGATCAGGGACAGTTCCCTGGGCTGGGTGTTGGCAGAGCTGGGGGATGTGCTGGGGGAAGTTTCCCACCCTTCACGGGCTTTCGGGTTTCACATCAAGGTCCAGACAAATTCTCTGAGTGTGACATCAGCTGCAGTTGTCATTAACGGGAGAGAGTTAATGAGGCAGCAGAGCCCTCACTGCAGCAGAGACTGCAGCAAGTGGCTGGGCACACCCAGTTAAAGATGCAGCACATCCATCCTGCTGCCCTTCAGCTTTGCTCCGTCCCCTTGCTGCAATGCTGGCATCAAACCCAGAGCTTAACTCTTGTCAGGGCAAACTGCCTCAAAAAAAAAAATTTTTTTTTTTTTTTTGCAGAGCCAGAAACTCCAGCTAGGAGTGATCTGTGCTTGCTGCAACCCTTTCCTCCAAACAAACCTTGAATACATATTTATGTGCATCTGGGCATGGAAAGGATGTTTGTGTTTGTTGTTTTTCTCTCCTTGCTGCAGGCAGCAGGGTTTGAAATGCCTGCCTGGCAATCTGAGTTCCTTCATCCTCGCTACAAAGCTCCACTACAAGGCAGGAATGACTCTGCAATTCTCCCAAGCCCAGCTGATTTATCTGGTAAACTGAGGCACAGGCTCCACAGTAATTCTCTCACAGGCTCTGGTTTTGGTGAAAAAGTAGCTCTTTGTAAATCCAGCTCTGCTTCAGAAAAGATTTTTGGCCAGAAGGATGAAGCAAAAGTGGAACTTTGCTGAAGTTAATCAGAGAAACATCTCCTAAAGGAATGTCTTTGACTTTTAATTTCACAACTGACCTGAATTTCTTTCCAGGATAAGAATCTGTGTCAGATCACCAAATAAATCCATCTATTCCACACCGACATTTCACTTGGATTCCTGCTCTTCCTTGGATAAATCCCAGTACCAGGATCTACCAGTGTACCTGGACAGGACACTCCACAGTCTCCTACCCTTGATCTGTCACTGGTGTGCAAGGGAGCTGCCACAGACCATCAATTCGAGCAGTCCCTGAGGTCAGAACCTGTTTGTCTCTGGGAAGAGCCAGAGCAGCATTATCTTCAGTCCCCCAGGCAGGGCAGCCCCGATTTGGGCGTGCAGAGGAAGCTCTGGGATGGGTCAGTGCCTCTGCAGCAGGGCAGGGAGAGCCCTGCAGAGCCAGCCCCGAGCCCTGCCAGCCCTGCTGCTCACAGCCAGGGCTGCACGAGAGGGGGAACACGGGGCAGGGTGAGGGGAGAGCAAGACAGCCCCGGGGAGAAAGGGAAGGAGCCCGACAAGTACCCTGGGAGGAGGCAGGAGTGACCCTGAGCCCTGCAGAACACGGCAGGCTCGGGAGCCTGGTGTGGAAATCTGGGCTCTCTTGTGTTCACAGCAACTCCTGGAGCTCCAGCAGCAGAAATAAAACCCTGGCAGGGGGGTTTGGTTGGGCTTTTGGCTCCATGGGTAATCCCAGCTGTCACTGCTCAGTCAGGTTGGGCAAGGGAGCACAGGGGGTGGTGGGGCTGGGGCTGCTGCAGGAATGTCCCAGCCATGGAAACATTCCCAGATTCTTCCATTCTGTCCCACTCAGGTGCCGGCAGAGCTGCCCAAGCCCTGGGCCCAGAAGCTGCTGGAGAGAAGGACCTGGAAGGACTTGGAGGTGTTGTTGAGAGTCCAGAGGAGGCTCCAGGATGATCAGAGGGATGGAGCAGCTCTGCTGGGAGGAGAGGCTTGTGGAGCTGGGATTGTCCAGCCTGCACGGGAGAAGCTTTGGGGTGACCCCATTGTGGCCTTCTTGAAGGAGCAAACAAAAAAGAAAAATGTCCAAAGAAACTTCATGGCATGATGTAATTTGATTTAAAATGGGAACTGGATGAGGTCAGGGTCCTGAGGTGGCTGGAACAGCAAGCGTGGAGCACACAGGACAAGGACAAAACAGTCTGGTAGGGAGAGAGTGAATTTGCACTGCACAAAAGAAATCATCTTTGCTGGGAGTCTTTTGGAGAAGAATAAAGGATGCTTAAAGAACGGTGGGGGGGAGCAGGAAGAGGAGGAAAAGCAGGGAAAGAACCCAGCAGAGCAGAGTGGTTTGGTGCAGTGCCACACGGGATACACAAGGTCGCTTTGTTTGCTGTTATCTGTGTCATGTTCTGCTGTCACTGGCGATCTCCAGACAGCTCAGGCACTGCCACTGGGCAGCTGTGCCAAGCCAGGCTGGGCAAAAATGCTCTCAGGAATGTTAAACAGCAAAATCCATCCTGAATCTCTCTTTACTCAACACCCTGTGGCTAATGTAGAAGGAAAAGAAGCAGAATTTGGTGCTTGGTAACAAAAATTGAAATTGTATAGGAAGATTCTTATATTGCAAGAAATTCCTCCCTGTGAGAGTGGGAAGGGGCTGGGTTGGAATTCCCAGAGCAGCTGTGGCTGCCCCTGGACCCCTGGCAATGCCCAAGGCCAGGCTGGAGCACCTTGGGACAGTGGGAGGTGTCCCTGCCCATGGCTGGGGTGGCCCTGGATGGGATTTCAGATCACTTCCAAACCATTCCATGATTCTTGATTTTTCCCATAACATTTTATAGCTTTGCAGTGTTCCTGTGGCCCAGGGTCTGATAGTCCCTTCCTTTAATCCCAGGATCAATAAAAAATCAGGCTGGAATTCAGTGTGCCCTGGAATGGGATGGCTCCAAGCAGGAGCAAAATTATTCTCCTCAACTGGGTGAAGTTGTAACAGACTCAGCCCCTTTGTGTCCTTAATTAAAGGTGGGTCCCTAATTAAAAGTCCAGAGAATTCAAGAAAAGAGTCCCAATTTCTTCAGCTGCTTGATGATATAGGTATTGATTAGGGCATGCTGTGGATAAAGGTAGCCTGAAGCACTTGATGGGTGAGATCACAGAACTGGAGATGTTTTCCTCTATGGAATTACGGGGAATTCCCTTTATTATTACATGCAATTTAACAAGGGACAGTAATTAGTGGATAACTGGGAATAACGTCCAGGTTCAGATTGCTCTTCCTCACAGCTTTGCATCACTTTGGGCAAATCTTCCATTCTTTACTTGCCTCATAAATTCTCAATATCTCAGGGGGAATCAGTGCTTTTAGAGTTCTCCTCCAATACTTCCACAAACCTGGATATTTCATCCTCACATTTTTAATATCATCTTTCCACTGGGATGAGCCTCCAGAATGTTATTGATATGTCAAAATGTCACATACGAGAATGGCAATAAGTGACAAAAGAGAGGCCGATTCACAAAAATAAAATGCACACTTTTTGCACATCAAATGGAAGGAAATAAACCCTGTTTGGGGCCGGTAGAAGATCCCCTGCCTCGCTTGGCTCCAGCACAGCTGCACTCCCTCAGCCCTGCTCGGTGCCTCCAGGCTGGGGTCAGGCCCCAGCTCCTGCCTCTCCCAGGGGAGGTGGTCTCGATCAGCAAAGGCAAGGCTGGAGCAGCTTTTCTCAGCTGAAATTCCTTTTCTGCGCGCAAAGAACGGAACAGAAGGACAAAACCCCAACACTTTCTGCCGGTGCCAGAGCCACGGCGCAAGAAGGGATTGAAGCAGAGGCTCCCAGCCAAAGGGAGCAGGGTGGGGTGTGCGGGAGCCTGGCTCGCTTTCAATCCCATTTCCCTGCCAGATCCCAGCCTGCAGCCGCGGCTGCTGAGCCCGCAGGAGCAGGTGCCCTTGTAATGTGATCTGCAGGCTTTTAAAGCTGCATTGATCAGCTGCAGGGCCTGATCCTATTGATTGATTGATTGACTGGGCCTGCAGCTGCACACTCCAGCAGTGGATCAATAACTGGATGGGGAGCAGCAGCAATGATCTGATCCCCCAAGCACTGCTGGGGGAAAATGGAACTTTAAATGGGACTCAAATGACTGGACTGCAGGCAATTATCTTCTAGCCATCTTGCTGCTTGATTCTATACATTATTTATCCTCTGAAGGCACGCTGGGGTTTAGTCCTAAACCAGGAAAACATAATAGGGGCTACACAGCAGCTCTGAAAAGCAGAGCAAGGTCAGGGGTCTGGACAGGCCTGAAACACTCTGATAAAAAGCACAAGGAGGAAAATGTGTCATCGAGTGGCTGGAATATGGGTGGGCTGGTAAAAAAACCCCAATGTAATTATCTAAAACATCTCAAGAAATCTGGATTTTACTCCCACCTTTTGGAAGGTAAGGATTAATTAGAGGAGCCTCAGAACCCCTGGATTTTGTTTTGCTCTCTCAGTTGGTATGTGGCTCTGCTGGTTAAAAAAAAAAAAAAAATCTGAATTATCTAAAAAATCTCAATAAATCTGGGTTTTATTCCCGGTTTTTGGGAGGTAAGGATTAATTAGAGCAGCCTCAGAAGAGCTGGTGTTTTGTTCCCTGGGCAGGAAGGGAGCATGGGGGGCAGGAGAACTGGAGCCAGGATAGCTGATGGATTTTTTCCAGGTGTGGGGCAGAGCACCAAACACTCCTCCCTCCCCTGGGAGTGACAGAGCCCGGGCAGGGCTGGGGGCTCTGCCCCTCTCGAGCACAGCACCAAAACTGTGCCCCAGCAACACCCCCAATATCCCCCACGGCCTTATCCTGCTCCTTCCAGCCCATGCCACAATTCCTGCTGGGTGCAAAGGTGGAATCAGCCCCGTTAAATCCTGGGTGAGCCCAGCAGGATCCTCCTGCTTGGCCGTTGTTTGGCCGAAATCGGGAATATCCATCACATCTCACAGCTGTGCCTCGCCCAGACCCCATCCCTGGTCCCCAGGAATAATGGATGTGCTGACCCTCTCAGCCTCTTCCTTCTGGGTAACCACAAACCAGGGGGGCTGTGTCTTTGTTCATAACTCATCTCCCCCCGTGGCCGAGGCTGAGGGCAGCAAATGGCATTTGCTAATGGTCCCTCCATCCCCCCACTCCTCAGGGGCAGATAATTTAATAGAGCTGATGTCTATATCCTTTAATAAATTGAATTAAAAACGTTGCAGCAGCTGCACGTGGAACAGAATCTCCAGGCTCTTCAGCAGTAATTTATTACTTTATTCCTGGCTGTTCCAGGCAGGTGCATCACAAAGTGGTGCAGATCTGGGGCAGCGGATGAGATCACCCCTGCCTTACACCCCCACCAGGTATAAATCCAGGGAAATCACAAACTCGGGCTCTGTGAGGTGCAGCTGGGCAGATTTTTGTCCTCTCTCATTTTCTGTTGAAGTCATTATTTATGTTCCATGACAACTGGGGATTTCTGGGGTAACAGTCCAGGTCCCTGCCCTGCTGTGGAAGTGCTCAGGAAATCACAGACATCTCTGGTGCTGGTCCTAAAACTGTTCCTGCCTGGATTTTCTGGAACAGGTGAAGATTTGCTCTTGTGTCAAAGCTGTAACACTGCCTGTCCAGGGAGGGTCTGATCCACAGAAATAAATCCCCAGTGACACCAACCTTGGGCCCAAGTTCATTCCCTTGCTCTGACACCTGGAAACTGCCAAGGATTTTATTTTAAAATAAAATAGCCCTGAGCAAGGCACAGGTAATGACAGACAGTGTCATATCCATAACAGGGATGCCCTTAAATGTTAATACATTTAACATTTTCCTTAACATTCTGATAGCCAGGCCCTGACTGTATTCAAGCCCATACTTCTTCCCAGTGCAGTAATTAATCAATTGACTCATTAATAATCATTCCATTAATAAACTCACCCCTGACAATCTGTAAGCCAAGAGAAAGCTTTTCCTAAATTGGGTTGATAAAGGCTGGAATAAACACGGCCTTTTCCACCTGCTACTGCTGCTGGGGCTCCTTTTGCAGGGCCCTAATTTTGGGGAGCTCGTGGCTGCCTGTGCTGTTTTCAAGGAGCAAATGCAACAGGAACCTCCTTGGGAACCATTGCCAGGGCCACTGAAATGATTTAAACTCAGCATTTAGCTGGGACAATCCAAACCTCCTTTGAAGCTGATTCATGTTTTTGATGCATCTGGAGGTCTGCAGATGAAAAGCTCCAGAACAAGACAATGTTTCCCTCTGTTATTATCATATATAGAAACACACACCGAAATTCAATCACAGGGAAAAGCTTGATGCTTCCGCTCCTCTTCATTTTCCTCCATCCTTTAATTCTATTTCTTTGCTGAACTCCTACATTTCAGGAGCCTGGGTTTTAATGCTCCTTTTGGAGCTGCACGAAGGGTGGTAGGAACGAGCTGCTCCCAAAGAAAGCTCTGAGGGATCAGTTCCAAATGTTCCTAAGGAGTTTGTCAGCCCTGGAGACTTTGCTGAGGAGTGTGGGAGGAAGCAGAGACACGGAGAGAAGGGAAGACCTGCACCTTCCCACCCACTCCTTGGTAGTTTGATCAATCCCCCTCAGGCTGCTCAGATGAAATCCTGCTGTGCCTGATGTCACACACACAATTCTGTCTGGAGAAACAACCCGATGGAAATTACAGGGCTGGAGAAAAGGGATTTCCTAATTCCAAGCCCCCACTGAAGCTCTGAACTCCAATATTCACCCTCCACCACCGCATCCCCTCAGCTGAGCATGGATTTCAAAGAGGGAGTGATGACTGCATGAGCAGATTCCAAGGAAAAAGGAAAAGGTTTTTCCTGCACCTCACCAGCAGCTCACGAAAATCTGGAATTTCAGGGCTCAGGAACAAATTTTCAAGCTCAGTCCTTGCAGAAAATTCTGGAAATCACGTTCCCAAAGGAGCCAGCACTGGACTGGGTGGGATTTAGAGCAAGGATGATGGATGAGATTTGGATTTGTGGCCACCAAACTAAAATAAAAGCCAAAATAAAAGAGTTACAAATGCCAGGAGCAGGGATCAGGATTTTTCATGTGCAGCCGTGATGCCCTGCTGCTCCCAGGGATTTTTCCTTTCTGTAGGGAGATTTCGGGCCAGGAATTGTTAACGAGGCAGATTTATGGTGGGACTACCCACAGCTGGCTTTTGCTGGTCTTGAGATCGAGGACAAACTGTATTTTATGGTTTGTCAAATGGTAAAATGATTCTTTTTGCATCTATTTCACCATTTTAAGCATTTCACAATTACTTACTGTGTGATTATCATGGAAAAAACCCATAAAAACTAAAGTTGTTATGTACAGAATTTTTCTAAACAGTACATAGGGTTAAACATTACAGCAAGAGGATAAAAAGGTCAATAAATAAATTTTGGTTCACTGTGTAATGTACAAGTGCTCTGGAAAAAATGTGCATTATCTCTTAATTAAAAACTTTGTCATAGGGATACAAGACAACTGTGCAACAATGCTCACTATTATTGCATTTCAAAATAAAATATGGGAAGGCAAAAGAAATTCTAAAGCATAAGTTAGGCTTGAGCTTTTTTTTTTATTTTTTAATACTATATATGAAAATTCTGAACAAATGAAAGCAGGATTTAAAAATAGTGCTGGAGGCAATGAATGATCCGCAGAAGGGACATTAAATCTTGCCTCATTCCAGCCCCTGCCATGGACAGGAACTTTCCTCTGGACCAGGCTGCTCCACCCAGCCTGGCCTCGGTGAATCTCTCCCCATTTTCCCCAAAGCTGCACATTGCAGAATTTCTGAGAGTTTCACTGAGCTCTTTTGCAAGAATCTCAGGGGGAAAAGGTTGAAAGAGTAGCTTGTACAGCAGGCAGTGCAAAGCAACAGCAGAGAGCTTTTTATTGCTGCCAATTCCTGCAAGAAATGAAAAAAAAAAAAAAAAATCAAGCTTTTCCTAGCCCAGCCCTTCTTCCAAGAAATGCCAGCGATGGAGAATTGGTGCTGACTCATTCAGTGCCTGTGAGGGCTCCTTTAAAAAAGAAAATTGCTGCAGCATTCTCTGCGTGCATCAAAGATTATTATTGCTGCTCTCCAGGGGCACAGGAAGATCCATTAGCAAAGGAGAAAGGATTCAGCAGCACCTCAGGGCAGCTACAGCCGTAGATCTTTATTTTAAAGCCATGATCCTTTTGACTGGGACTGGGAGAGGGGAGGGAACCGAGAGAGGAAGAGAGAAAAGACAAACAAAAGTCCGGTTGTGGGAGAAGCGTGAGCTGTCTCCATCATTGTCACTGCGGGAAAGGCTCGGGTGGAGGAGCTGCGGGAGTGACTCAGCATCCTCCTCCTCCTCAGCATCCTCTTCCTCCTCCTCAGCATCCTCCTCCTCCTCAGCATCCTCCTCCTGCAGCAAAACAGGCCCGGGGCCCCACCTGCCCTTGTCCAGTGGCAATCCCTGCGGGACAGACCCCGGCCACCCCAGACCCCTCCTGGGGCAGCTGTTCTGCCGCTGCCCCAAGATCTCCCCGCCAAAACCAGCGCCCTCCAAAGGCACCCCTGGCACCCCAGGGGAACTCTGAGCCCCTTGCCAGGGTCTGGCTCTTGGGAGAGCATCAGCAGAGCTGGGGTGTTCCCAGCTCCCTCCGCAATCCT
>VWZN01002260.1:79059-99514 GCA_013396955.1 Regulus satrapa
AAAAAACAGGGGGGGGAATGGCACAAGTTCTCAGCCTGCACACCTGAGGCTGCTCTCCTGCAGTAGCAACAGGGGAAGGTGCACCCGGGACAAACGCCTGGGTTTGTTTTGTCAGGGGTGTGAGGGCAGGTGAGGAACCCAATCCCACCGTGGGAAGCCCAATCCCATCGTGGGGAGCCCAATCCCACCGTGGGGAGCCCAATCTCACTGTGGGGAGCTGAATCCCACCATGGGGAGCCCAATCCCACTGTGGGGAACCCAATCCCACTGTGAGGAGCCCAATCCCATAGTGTGGAGCCCAATCCCACCGTGGGGAACTGGGCTCTTCCCTCTCCCGCTGCAGGACCAGGTCGGTTCCTGCAGCCTGACGTGGAGTGGGGAAGCACTTGGTGCCCACGGCTCTGCCGTGTGTCAGTGCTTGGGAAAGGTGTCAGGAGCGAGGGAGAAGAGCCCCAAGGCTGCTATAAAATCCACTCTTGATTTTCCATCTGTTCCCATCCTACCTCTCTATTCCTTATTTAACACCTTCCTCCTGACAGTTGTTGATTTGTGGTGTAAATGGACATTTTTTTCTCCCTTCATCCAATTTTACCTGGCCTTTCTCTCATTAAAACCCAAACCTCCTTCCCTGGGACAAAACTATTCTGCTCCCATGGACATCCCAATCCTCTTGCTGCAGCATTTTTGGCTCGTTGGGGCGAGTTTTATGCAGTATAAAACACAAAGTGCAGCTCTCAGGGTGAGTCCTGGAGGTGCTAAAAGCCTGTTTAACCCTCTGGAAGCTGGGGCACAGCAGGACTTGCTGATGGAAAGGGGAAAGGGGCGCTTTGCAGGTCTTCCCTGGCTTGCAGCAGCTCTGCTGCTGGCCAAAGGCAGTCTGGAACACTGGAGCTCCTCCTTTCTGCAGGACTCTCCTCCTCTCTCCCTCCCTTCCCCTCTCCCTTTCAAGCTGCTGCAGCATTGAACTTTTGCCAGGAACTGGACCTGCAGCAGCAGCAGCAGCAGCAGCTTTCCAGAGGGAGGAGGGAACAGGCAGGTGGAGCAAATGCTCTCCCTGGGCTCCTCTTGACAGCGGGGCTCACACAACCCCCTCTCCCTCTTCCTCAGAACATCCACAAAGCCCTCTGGAAAATGCAGAGGGCGCTGCCAAGGGCTCCTGCCAGAGAGATTCCCCTCCCTGTCCACTGGAAAAAGGCCAAATCCCCCTTTCCCGCATCCCGTTCCTCCCTCAGGATGCAGAGACACCCGGGCCCAGGTTTGCCCTGGGGCTGCGCCTGCCTCTGCTGCTCTCCTGACACCCTGGATCTCCTGCAGGAAGTTTTCCCCTCAAAAAGTCCAGCAGAAGGAGTTTCTGCTCTCTCTCTGCTCTCCCTAATCCCCGAAATCGCGGCTGCCTGGGGGAGAATTCCCTGAAGGAGGCGCTGGAGGAGCCCCAAATTCCCGCAGGGACCTGCAAATGCAGGATTAACCCTTGCTGCATCCTTTTCCCTCCCCTCCCGCAGCATCTCCCAGCTCTGTGCAGGCTGCTCCAGGCGTAACGAGAGCCCAAGGGGTGATTTGGGTCAGAAGAGAGGGATGGCAACCAGATTGGGACACTCTTGCCCAGGCCAAATGAAATTTGCAGGATGTATTTGGCTGGGTTTTATTCCCTCCTCCGAGCTCAGTGGCTGCCTCCTGTTTTATTCACCAGGGGCATTTCTGTCAGGAATAATTCCTCCCTTCTCCTTGGCTCAGCCCCAGGTGTTCCACACACACACACCTGGAGGAAACAGCCCCAAACCACACCTGCACCCGCCTGTGGCTGTGCAGGAGCTGCCAGAACACCTCCTCCTCCTCCTGCAGCCAAATCTGCAGACTCAGAGCATCCATCCAGCTTTGGGGTCTTAAAATAGATTTCCCCAAAAGTAAAGGTGATTTTAGTGGCAGGAACAGCTGTTTGTGTGCTTGGATTAGTGGGAAGCAGCACTGCCACACTCCAAAATCAATACATGCAGCAGAAGGAGTGTCACAGCCTCACAGACATGTCCCTGGGGAACAGGAAAATTTCCCCTTTTCTCTCTTCACCTGCATGCTCAAAAAAGAAAGGGAGATGGAAAAAGTTGCTTGTAGCCAAATGAAAACAAAACAAAATAACTACTCCCCAAAATTATTCTATTATATATTGCTTTCCATGATGTGCAGCAGGCAGAAAAAGCAAAGCATTTTTTTCCTAAAACCTAAAAATTTAGCTTGAAATCATAAAAAGCAATTTTAAAATCTGTTCCCAGTACTTCAAAACTGTAGCTGGTACAAAATCTTCCCTGAAACCTTCTAAAGGCATTTTCTCTCAGGATGACAACCCCCTGTCCTAGCTGCCATGAAGTGCTCTCTGCACAGTTTATCGTCATTGCCACTTGCTGCAGAGCCACGCCAGCCCTGTGGAGACAGTAAGGGCACAAATTCCGAGAGAGAGCCTACAGTGGAATTAGGGAAACAAGAGCTGGGAAGGGGAAATGCTCACCAGAGAACTGAGACACCAAAGCTGCTGCTTTCCAGAGCAGCTGCAGAGGTGTGTGTGTGAGGGAGTCACTGACTCATCCCAAGTCTTCCTTCAATCCGGCCATTTTTGGGGTGTCTGTGGACTTAAACCTGCTTTTCTCAGGACACGAGAGATCTCCTCAGCCTCTGAACACCAAGGAAACATTTCCCAAAACCACACAGGATTTTCCTCTAACACAGAGCCAGCTCATGCCCCCCCGGCCCTTCCAAGGTGTCACAGAGAGATGCAAACTGTGGGAAAAGTAGAATCAGGAAGGAATTATAGATAGGACTGCTTAGCCAGAGAGGCTAAGGAAGAAATACAAATGAAAGTGCTGTTTGAATAATTCAAAGAAACCAGTCTGGCAAGCCAAAACACATTCTTCCCCCCAATAACACTAGGCTGGGACCCTTCTCCCTCAGCCTTAAAAGGAAGGGTCCGAAGTACATTTAAATAGTTAAATACATGCAGATGTGGTGATTTCTATCGGCTGCACTCAAATGTTACTGTATTAGTATCTATTTACAAAGATTGGTTGGTGAAGGAATAGAATACTCAATGCATAGATTATATAAACTATTGTAAAAGGGAGCTCGGCCTCTTTTTCCAGCTCCCTTACTCCTGTTACTCTCTCTCTTAGCTATCTTATGTCTTGAACTTGTGTCTTCATGTTCTACCCCTTTTTCTGTTGTTCCCTCTGAGCCTGCTCTGAGCTGCATCTGCTGGCTCTGAGCAGGGCTCTCTCACCCACGCCCTAAAATAAACCATTAAAATAAACCACTAACATCTGACTCGACTGCAGAGAGGTCTCTGCCGTGTCCAGACCGTCCGCACCCCGAAGGATCTCTTACAGCAAACCTCTCCTTCTCAATAACACAAAGAGAAAGCTTCAGGTGCCTTATCCTCTGCCAGCTGCAGATTTCCAGGAATTGCAGCCCAAACCCACAGATCCAGGAGAGAGAACCCCGGCTGGATATAATGCAAATGTAACAACTCCAGCATGGCACACCCTGGTTTGATGGCTCAGTGAATTCCTCACTCCAACACCCTTTCCTCCCATCTCTTCTCTCCTGGTTCCTTCTTGCTCCCATTGTTTTATCACTTTGGTGCCTTTATCCCACAAAAAGAGTTTTATTCCAGGACATGGACATTCCTCCAGTGCAGTGCTCTGGGTCAGGGAGCTCTCCCAGTTTTCCCAGGCACAAACCAGGGAGAATCCACCACAAAACCTTCCCCTGCAAACCAACAGTGCTGATTTATTGTGTAGTGGAAGGTGGAACGGGACCTTCCCCGCTTCCTTCAGCCTTTGAAATGTCCTTTTTACAGCTGGACAAACAGCCTCTCATGGATCCCACGGTGAGAAGCAGGAAAATGGAAAAGAAAGGATAAATCTGCCTCATCCCAATCCCAATCTCCAGCCTGTTCTCTGCAGAGCTCAGGGGCCTTGTCCTGCCTCAGGACAAATGGTCAAGTTGTTCTCCTGGAAAAGCAGAGCTAAAGATTGTTCTGGAAAAGCAGAGTTAAAGACTGTTCTCCTGGAAGAGCAGAGCTAAAGATTGTTCTGGAAAAGCAGAGTTAAAGACTGTTCTCCTGGAAGAGCAGAGTTAAAGCCATTCCCAGGCAGTTCTGATGGCCCTGTCTGGGAACCAGCAGAGCCTTGAGGATTCAGCTCTGATTTTTTGCTATGGAGGCCTCAAAAGTGCAGCCCTTGCACTGCTGAGGGAATTTCACCCCATTGCAATGGCCAGCCTGGGAAATGTCCCACAATTAATGTCCCACCTCCCTGTTACTTAATTACTGGCACCAAGTGATGCTATTTCAGTAATATATTTCTTTTCCATAAAAGCCAATTTGATGCTGTAATTGATTTTTACCAACCTGAAGGCTTTTAAAGGGTCTAAAATGGTCACAATGCAAGTGGTGGAATACAAAAAATGCTGAATATCCTTAAGGTCTTCTCCAGAAAAACAGGCTCTGAACTCCTTTTGGCATCAACTAAGTCTAGAGGAAACACCCTGGGAATGGGATTGGACAGAGAGAAAGACTGTGGGAAGAATAATGAATGTGCATTTAACAAACCAGAAAAATATGATTATGATGATCAAGCCAACTGAAAAGAATTGGTAAAGATTTATTCATATGAATACGATTAAAAGAGACAAATTAAATGTCTGAAACAGAAGTTTTAATACTCACGTTTTTACCATTCAAGGTTTTATTGAGGGTTATAGAAAGGACTAAGAGATGTTAAAGTGGAAAAAAAAGGAAAATCCAGCTGCAATTTAAATGGAAGTGAAGTATTTGTCCAAAAAACTGCACAAAGCAAAATATACAAAAATATTTCCCTCAAAAAATTTGCAAAAATTAAAACCAATAACTCCTTATCTTCACTTATCAGTAGTGCCAAGAAAAACCCTGATTCTCCCAGTAACCTCTGCTGGGAGAACCTCTTGTCCAGGCTGGGTAATTTATAATTCAGTCTCTGCCTCAGAGTGGTGCAAAGCCCTTTTCTCTCCAGGAGGAGAAGTGCCAGTGATGAAATAGCTGAAATGGAGATGAGTATTTGCAGACCTCTGCAAACCTTTCAATTAAGGGACAGTGTTAAAATAAACCCAGAGTGATGGAGGTGATTCCCACAGAAATCCTGGCCTCCCATCCCAAAGGACAGCACCAGGAACGTGCAGGGAGGGCTGGGCAGGGACAGGAGCTGCTTTGGCTGCAGAATTCAGGGGGTTTTTATTTGCAGACTGCAGAGCTGAGCACATTCTGCTGCCTCACTGAGCAACCTCACTGCAGCACAGCTCTCCCAGCTTTATTTCTCCCTGGAACCCGTTTTTTATGGGCAGCAGCTCGTGCCAGACTGGGAAATAAAGATGCTTCTACATCTTCCCAATAAATGCTTTTCACCTGTGCGTGTGGGAGATGATTCACTCCCTCCAGGGTGAACACCCCACGTGGATTTTATTGCTGCCTCTGCAGCAAGGGGAAAAATATCCCAAAGACTGAAATAACTGAATGATAGGGAAAGTATTCCTCAGCTGTTCATCCCTTTTCTGTGACCAAAGGAAGTACATCCTGGAATTCGCTGCTTCAGCTCCCGGCAGCTAAAACCACAGCTCTAAAATCTCTCTGCTTTTTAATTTTCCGTGCAGCCCGCAGATAAACTCTCTTTCAGACCCATGTTTTACCTTTATTTTCATTCATACTGGAAAATTCTGGGAAGGAAACGGAGTCCCTGGCTGCATTATGAGCCTTTGTGTGCTCTCAGTTGTGTTGTGAATGCAGTTTTCTCTTTGTCCTGCCACCAACAGGAGCAGCACAGCAAAAATGGGGAAATAGGGAAATATTCCACGGCTTTCCTCTGGATATTGCTCCTGCTATGAGGATAAATCTCTCAAAACATGAGGAATATTAAATTTCTCCTGTTTAATCAGCTGCACTCATTCGAGCACATGTTCCTTCAGCAACCAGCCCTCAACCAACACCACAAAAATCAAATTATTGTTAGAGACCCCTTAAATCTTTGCAGCAGGGATGTGTCTGGTTCACAGAGCAGCATTTTAGGGTGCAACAAACGCAGCTCAACTGAGATCACCCGGTGGCCTTAAGTGGGGGACTCGAGAGAGGCCTAAAGTCAGGGCCAGCTTAAACCCAGCTCATGGTGCAGCCCTGGGGCTGTTGGGTCCAACCTCCACTCCTCACAGGGGCAGAAAAAAAATTAAAGCAATGAGACTTTGCAAATTAATGAATTATCTCCTTCCAAATTGGCTGGGAGGGTTTTTCAGGGTTTTATTTGTCCAGAGAAGCTGCCCCATCCCTGGAAGTGCTCAAGGCCAGGCCAGAAGAAGTTGCCCTGCCCATGGCAGGGGGTGGGAAAAGATGGTTTTTAAGGTCCCTTCCGCCCAAACCACTCCAGCATTTGGCCCCAAACCCTCTCACTCAATGTTTAATTGCTGGAACCAAAAGAAGAACATCCATTTAATTGATTCTGGGAGATAAGAACCAGCCTTGGGATCTGCCATCAGATGTTGCAACTTAGTTTGAAGGTCTGATCCAGCAAGTAAACAAAGCTAATTAATGAATCTTCTAATTAAACCTTCCCTGACAGAGCTGAGATGAAAGAATTGGCTGCCTGCTTCCTCCAGCTCCTGTAATCAAGAGACAGAACAAACTCAAAGTGAGCAAATTGCTGCTACTGTGTGCAGAAATTGGTGTAAATAATAATAAAATAAGGAAAGCTGCTCAGGCATTTGCTATATCTGGCACCAACAAAGCAAATAGTGGTTCAAAGGAGATAAATTAAACACTTATTTGCATTTCTTCTGAGTCTCCCAAAGACTGTAGTTCAGTCCGTGCAGACAAAATTCTGCTTTGGTTTGGAAATTCCTGTGAGTATTGCCTCGTATTTAAAGGACTGTTTGCAATATAGGAAGAGGAATTCCTAAAATGTGAGATTTTGTTCCAATTCATCAAAATAGATCAGAGCATTTTCTTTTGCCTGTTTTAATTCAAGCCATCCAGAGACTTTGATATAATTTTAGACAAACATATAAGACCTGACATTAGAGCTATTGAATGCTTTTAGCAGTGGGAGTGCCTCATTCCCCACTTGCTCAGAGCTGGGCTTTTATGAGGCAGAAATAATTTTTAAAAAACGAGCACCAATGTTTTTGCTATTTTTTTGAACTCAGGACTGCTTGATTTCTGTGTAATTCCCAGCGAAGAAGGCACAGCTCCTTCCGTGCTTCTGCAGTAAAAGCAGCAGAAGCTGAACAATGAAGGCTCCACCCGAAATGCCCTTGTTGCAGTTTCCAAGGGGAAATTCCTTGATTAAGAAAGGAAAAAAAAAGGCAAACCCCACCAGAGTTCCCTGGGTCCATTCAGGTAATTTCTTGGTGCTCAGCGAGACCCCAGCACAGGACTCAGGTCTGAGCTTTGCCTTGAGGAAATGCCAGTTGCAGGTCAGGATCTGTTATTTATGGATGCAGCAGAGGAAAAGGAATGAACAGCGCATGGAGCTGCTGCTTCTCCTCGGGCAGCAGTGGGATTTGGACTCATGGAATGCTCAAAATTCACCCAGTGCCACCCCTGCCATGGGCAGGGACACCTCCCACTGTCCCTGGCTGCTCCAACCTGGCCATTCCAGGGATGGGCCCCAGCTGCCTTTTCTTTTCAGCCCTCAGAATAATGTACATTATTTAGGTCAGGCAGGGAATGTTTTAAGCGGTGAACCCGGGTCTGGGATTCTGTTCCTGAGGTGTTGATGGCCTGGGGACACTCAGTTAAAGCAGAAAGGGCAAAGGGGGACAGTGCTGAGCTGCTGCAGGTGAGACAAGTGGCACAGGCCACTCCAGCCTGGCTGGAACCGGCCCTGCCTTATCCCCTCCCTCTCCTCACAGTATTGATTTTTCTAACAGTAAGATGGCCAGGGGCTTGATTATCCTCTGCGTTACGGCAGAAAGCAACAAAAGGGACACAAAGGGAATGATGGAATCTGTCAAATCTGTCAGCACTCCCCTGTGCCTGGAAATACAAGTTTGGGGAGCAGGATTCCTTCAGGAATGGATTTCTTTTCCTCGGGGTACCAAAGCTCTGTCCTCACCCCGAGTCCCGTGGAGGCTCCTCATGCAGGGCTGTCTGCAGACACCCGTCCTCCTCCCCATCCTCCTGGCACACAGCAAAGGGTTTTCCACTCAGAAAAGAAAAGGAGAAGGAATATTAACAGCCCCTACAGCTACAAAGCTTGTTTAGCTGGGATCTGAAGCGCGGTGGTTTTTACAAGCGGAGGTACGTTCCTTTATTAATACATGGCATAATAAAAGAGAGCATTAATAATTAAATCTTGTGCTCAGGTTGCTGTAGGGCAGATTAGCATAAATCCGTTGGCATGAAACCAGGTATTTCAGTTTGCAGGAGCTGAGTATCCCAGAAAATATCAGCTCCCTGCATCCCTGACCAACATGCTGGGAATCCTCCTCTCTACGGTGTCTCTATTCCCCATTTCCTTCCCTTTCAAGCCCAAACTCTGCTAAAGATGAAATAGATTAGCACAGAAAACTCTACCTGTGCTGCTCTCCTTTGCATATTCTGAATAATGAATGGCTGCTCTGACATGCATAAATGCAGCTACGGCTCGAATTTAAAAAACAAATGGGAAATAAAAATCAAAGCAGAAGCCAGGCTTGCAGGGCTGGCTGCTGAGAGCAGATGCACTGATATCCAGGAGGACTCTGTAGATTTGCAGAATAAAGTCTCCCAGCAGCTCTGGTGGGATAAAAGTGACACTTAAGCCTTTATGAGCTCTTAGTACAGCTCATTCCATCCAGAATGAGCTCAGATGAGCAGGGACTGCAGCTTTGGACCTCTGAGAGGCCGTTGCCCTTCACAGCTCAATGATCCTCATATTTAAACACCCTGACACTTATGGGGAAGCTGTCACACAACAGGTGATGTTCTGTGTGAGGTCACTGGAAAATTGAGGGACATATATTAAACACACCCGGCTCTACCTTTCTGAAGAGGCTGCTATTAAACAAACATTTATTTGTGCCAGAAATACCCAATTACCACTGCAATTAGTGACAGGCACATTAATTCATACGCGTTACAGAGTCCTTCCCCTATCTTTGGGAAGTACCTCAGCATTTTTATCTGTCTAATAAATGTCCCCGAATTTGTACTAACTTTTCATTCGTTCCTTGAGAAAACTTTGAAAGACTGCTTTGGGATATATTTGCACTTCTGACTCCAAGGGGTGAATTCTCATTGTCTTTTTAAGCGTCCCATGCAGTCTGTGCTCAATACATCTCTAATTTACCTCTGATAAATCTCTACTACATAAACACTGCTTTATTTTAATCAACCAGTGGTAATAAGCTGGCCCAGGGGTAGCTGCAATGTAGCTGTCTAATTTAATCTCTGCATTAGCCAGATTAGACAAGGATAAATATCCTGTCCCTGTGATCCCTGTCTCAGGCAGACTTGGCTCCAGGGAATCTCAGGGAACCAGGTATCGGTGTGTTCTGCCAGGACTGAGAACCACCCTGTGTCTGCTGCTGCTTTCGTGTAATGAAAGGACAAGCGACAGTGCCAGCCTTCCCCTGGAGTGCCCAAGGCCTCATTGGACAGGGCTTGGAGCACCCAGGGACAGTGGGAGGTGTCCCTGCCCACGGCAGGGGTGGCACTGTCTGGGCTTTAAGGTGCCTCCCAACCCAAACCTTTTCATAATTCCACGATCCTCTAATTACCTGGTTATTGGGGACCACTTGTAACAAAGGAGGTGGGGAGGACGCAGGGGCTCAAAGAGCACTAATGCCCTGTGAAAACTGCAAACTGCAGGGTAAATAATAGACTATTTACACCTCTGGGCGTCCTGAGCAGCGGCCAGGGTTGGGTGTCCCCCAGCCGCACCGAGGCACATCCTGGGGCTTGCAGCACATTCCCGAAGCTCCTGCCAGGGATGAGGAGAAGCAGAGCGGGGGTGTTAAACACAGCCCGGGCGGGCTGCGGGTGCAGACAGACCGGAGGGGAGCTGGACCTGAGGTGGGCCCCAAGGGGGGCGAGAGCTGCCTCGGGAGGGACCGAGGCCGCGCCCAAGGAGGGCTGAGACAGGGCTGAGACGATGAGGTGGGGCCGAGCCGGAGCCGGTCCAGAACGGGCCGGCCACAGCCCCCCGCACCCGCGGGGATGCCCGGAGATGTCCGGGAACTTCACTGCTGTCCCTTCGCTGCTGTGATGACCGCAGCTAGCCAGGCATCACCGGGGCGCGGTCCGACTCTTGCCGCTCAGAGCATCAGAGCAGGGAGGGAATGCCCGGACCACTCCGCTGTCCCCTCCCCGCGGCGGTGCCACCCGTCCCGCCCCGTCCCCGCCCGGAGGTCGCTCCGCCCGCCCTCCTCGCCCATAAATATCGGGGTGCGGGCGGCGCCCGCCGCAGAGCCGTCTCCGAGAGCGCCGCAGCCATGAGCTCGTACGGCTACGACCCGTTCTTCCCGTCCTACAAGCGGCGCTACGCGGACAGCCCGCGCATCCATGTGTCGGTGCGCAGCGGCGGCGGCGGCTTCGGCTCGGCGCGCTCCGCGTACTCCAGCCTGTCCGCGCCCGTGTCCTCCGTGTCCGTGCGCCGCAGCTACGCCACCTCCAGCGCCTCGGGCTCGCTGCTGCACTCGGTGGACAGCCTGGACCTGAGCCAGGTGGCCGCCATCAGCAACGACCTCAAGTCCATCCGCAGCCAGGAGCGAGCGCAGCTGCAGGACCTCAACGACCGCTTCGCCTGCTTCATCGAGCGCGTCCACGAGCTAGAGCAGCAGAACAAGGTGCTGGAGGCCGAGCTGCTGGTGCTGCGGCAGAAGCACGCCGAGCCCTCCCGCTTCCGCGCCCTGTACGAGCAGGAGATCCGCGAGCTGCGCCTGGCCGCGGAGGAGGCGACCAGCGAGAAGCAGGCGCTGCAGGGCGAGCGGGAGAGCCTGGAGGAGACGCTGCGGGGGCTGCAGGCGCGCTACGAGGAGGAGGTGCTGAGCCGCGAGGACGCGGAGGCGCGGCTGCTGGAGGTGCGCAAGGGCGCGGACGAGGCGGCGCTGGCGCGGGCGGAGCTGGAGAAGCGAGTGGACAGCCTGCTGGACGAGCTGGCCTTCCTCAAGAAGGTGCACGAGGAGGAGCTGGCCGAGCTGCAGGCGCAGATCCAGTACGCGCACCTGTCCGTGGAGATGGACGTGTCGGCCAAGCCCGACCTGTCGGCCGCGCTGCGCGACATCCGCGCTCAGTACGAGAAGCTGGCGGCGCGCAACATGCAGAACGCCGAGGAGTGGTTCCGCAGCCGCTTCACCGTGCTCAGCGAGAGCGCGGCCAAGAACACGGACGCCGTGCGCGCCGCCAAGGACGAGGTGTCCGAGAGCCGCCGCCTGCTCAAGGCCAAGACGCTGGAGATCGAGGCCACCCGCGGCATGAACGAGGCGCTGGAGAAGCAGCTGCAGGAGCTGGAAGAGAAGCAGAGCGCGGATATCTCCGCGCTGCAGGTGAAAATGGGGGGTGGGCGCTGGGAGGGTCCCTGCGGGGCAGGAGGGTCGGGGTGGCGATGGGGAGAGGGGGTGGCGATGGGGTGCGCAGGGTTCTGCGGGCCAGGAGAAGTTGGGGTTTGGAGGGTTTTGATGATGCAGGAATGATGGGGTTTGGAGGGGTCTGCAGGTGGCAGGGGTCAGGTTTTACAGGGCTCTGCAGGTGAGGGGACGATGGGGTTTGGAGGGCTCTGCAGGTGAGGGATTTCAGGGTTTTCTGAGCTCTGCGGGTGGAGGGATGTTGGGATTTGAAGGGCTCTGCAGGTGAGGGGGTTCAGGGTTTTGTAGGGCTCTGCAGGTGAGGGGGCTCAGGGTTTTATAGGGCTCTGCAGGTGAGGGGGTCAGGGTTTTGTAGGGTTCTGCAGGTGAGGGGGTCAGGGTTTTGTAGGGCTCTGCAGGTGAGAGGGTTCAGGGTTTTGTAGGGCTCTGCAGGTGAGGGGGTTCAGGGTTTCATAGGGCTCTGCAGGTGAGGGGTTCAGGGTTTTATAGGGCTCTGCAGGTGAGGGGTTCAGGAATTTCTGGCCTCTGCAGGTGAAGGGAGGGATGTTGGGGTTTGAAGGGCTCTGTGGATGAGGGGAATTGGGGTCTGCAGAGTCTCACAGATCAGGGGATCAGGTTTGCAGGGGATTGCCGAGGGCATTCTGGTTTGTGCTGTGCCCGTGTTGCAGATAAGGCATCCTAAAATCACAGTGCAGAATGCCACAGAGCTATAAAGCAGGATGTGGAGTGGAAATACAGACCCACATCAGGATCTGAATTACTGAAATCGTCGCAGAGGTGGGGACATTGCTTCTGGTACTGCTTATCTCAAGTGTGAGGCGTTGTAAAATCAGAATGCAAAATGCCCCGATAAAGCCCAATATCATGTGTACATGAACTGATACAGCCTGAAACAAAAAAATCATGGAATCGTAGAATATTCTGAGTTTCAAGGATCATTGACGGATATCCCTAAGCTAAAAGTAGAAATAGCACGCAAAATCAAAATGAAGCCATGCACAGATTTCACGGATTCTTTAGCACTTGGAAAATTTGGCTCTGTGTTAAATAGGGCTGGAATAATGTGGAGTAGAAAACCTGCCAGGAAGGCGTTAAATGATGCTTTTTGGCTGAGGGTGGAGTGGGAGCTGTGCAGTGTCTGTCTGCTAGAGCAAGATTAAGTTAAAAGGATTGGAGAAATTCCTTGTGATTATTGCTAGACTTGAGAGAACAGAATTTTACACTGTCAACATTGTTCCATCCAACAGGATACAATCAACAAATTGGAGAATGAGCTGAGAACCACAAAGAGTGAGATGGCTCGGTACTTGAAGGAATATCAGGACCTGCTCAATGTGAAAATGGCCCTGGACATCGAAATTGCAGCTTATAGGTATGGTGGGGGATGTTTTAATGAGTCAGAACTCAGAGCAGTTCCCATTGTCTTCAGGAAAATTCAGATTATTTATCATTCCCCCAGCAGAAATGTTCATAGATCTGTGGCAGAGTTTAATTAGTTCCTCTCTATATGCACTCAGAATTTTTATCTTTGCAATAAATGGTCTCAGGTCTCCATCCTTATAGATAAAAGTACCTGTTCTGTGCTCAGGGAACAGATTTTTGTATCAATGGAATTCCTCAGTACCAATGACTCATTCTCAAAATGGGAAATCCCTCATGCCCTCAAGAACAGGTTGTTTTTTTTTTTTCCCAACTTGTAAATCCACAAAATAAATATTTTCCAGTAGGATTGCTGCTAAATAGCTGTGATGTTTTGTCTCAGATATGGAGAGATTTCGATACTGGCACAGGATTTCTGTGGAAGCCACAAGGGGGAATACTGAGAGAGCAGCTCTAAACCTTGTCTGGCAGCCCAGAGCAGATTGTCACAGCTGCACTGGTCTGTGCAAGCTGCAGGGTGGCAAAATGCACCTCTAGCTTCACCTGCCAGAGGGACCTGGTTCTAGAGAGGTTTTTCCCTTTCCTTCCAACAAGGAAAAATATTAATTCACCCACAGTGGACACGTCTGCAGAAGTTATTCCAGTAAAACAGGGCAACACTGGCACGTAGTGCAGAATAACCACATATGCAGTCTGCAGGGCTCGTGGGGCCAGGCCCTGCTGCAGCACAACCAACTCCTTTCTCCCGGCTTTTCCCTTTTTCCCTGCTAGGAAGCTGCTGGAAGGGGAAGAGACTCGGCTCAGCTTCACCAGCGTGGGCAGCATCACCAGTGGCTACAGCCAGAGTGCCCCCACCTTCGGCAGGTCCGCCTACAGCGGGCTCCAGTCCAGCTCCTACCTGATGACCACCCGCTCCTTCCCCACCTACTACTCCAGCCACGTCCAGGAGGAGCAGATCGAAATTGAGGAAACCATTGAGGCTGCTAAAGCAGGAGAAGCCAAGGCAGCTCCTGCAGAAGAGGGGGAGGAGGAAGAGAAAGAGGAAGGGGAGGAAGAAGAAGGAGGAGAAGAGGCTGAAGAAGAGGAGGAAGGTACTTAGAGTTACTTTAAAATCCCTTTTGGTCATGCTGTACCCTGCTCCTATGGGATAAACCCCAGAAATCCCAGTGATTAAATCTAATGATTAGAGCTTTTTTTTCCTTTTCTACTCTCATGAGCCAAAGGATGGTGGGGTTAAGCACATGGAGTTTACCAGGGAAGTCTGACTGCTGAATGGAAGATAAGGTCAAGTGCTCAAATCAGGCAGATGATAGTTTTCCAAAAACCCCAATAATAATGTTCAGATGTTACAGACATCCTCAAAAAGAAGGACCAAGGACATCCTGAGCTAAATATGAATTCCCAGGAAGTAGCCTGGGATAATGGGAACATCAGCTGATGTGTGGGGCTGGAGTTACTGGGTTCAGTGCATGGCAACATCACTTTTCTGCAAGGCACTGGTGGCCACTGAACTATTAATGTAAAATTTAATTCTAGTGAAATTACAGCTAAAGAGCCAATTGGAGAGCAGGGAGAGATAATTGAAGTCTTTGGATAAGGCTTTAAGCACTGAGTCCAGAGCTGGTATTTTGTAAGGGCATGATTGGTTTTCACAAAGTGTTTCGCTCCCCCTGAAATCCAGGAGAAATTGGTTGTGCAGTTTTGCCATAGCTGGTTGCCAGAATGCGTGGGGTTGAAGGGGATTCCCACTGAATTGGGATCAGGAATTGTGCCTGGATGTGAAATATCTTTCTGTCCTTCAAAGGTGCCAAGGAGGAATCGGAAGAAGCCAAAGAGGGTGAGGAAGAGGAAGGAGAAGGGGAAGAAACAGCAGCAGAAGAAGGGGAGGAGTCCCAGGAAGCTGCTGAGGAAGCAGGTGAGGAGGAGAAGGAGGAGAAGGAAGAGAAAGAAGCAGCAGGAAAGGAAGAGAGTGAAGGCAAGAAGAAAGCTTGATCTGAGGGCAGCTTTCCATCAGAACCAGCGACTGAGCTCCAGCTGCAGTCTCACCTATTTAATTCAGTGACCACTGAGGTTCCAGTTCATGATTATGATGTTTCTCCCTGTGCAGAGTCTGAGTTTGCTTGCAGAGCACCCAAGGCTTGCTCCCCGAGTGCCGCATGGTTCCACGTATGAGTTCAGGGCCTCTGTCTTTCCTGGGTGACCCAGAACCTTAACATTTAAACTGGGGATGGGGGAAAAAAGCAGTGGGAATGAAAGGTTACCTTTAACTTGCATTTAAAATAATTCTGGAAACGGTGGGTGGGGGAAATGATGGAGGCTTCATTAAGTATGTGCAATAAAGCAGTCAATAAAGTTCAGAAATGCTTACACGGATTCCTCGCGCATGTCCTGTGTCACTGATGCCCTTAGAAGGTTGATAAAGGGGTTTGTCCCACTTGTCTTGTGAATGAGAAGTGGGGAAATCTCTTGGGGGTGTAAAATTTCTTTATACAAATCCCCTGGGGTGTGTGGTGGTGGCTGGGATGGATCTCACCGGCTGAGGGTGTGACGAGCACGAGCTCCCTTCTGGAAAATGGGAGTTGTATGAAACCAGTACAGAGAGAAAAGAAAACGTGGCTGTTCAATTATGGCAGGAGGCTGTCTGGTGGATCAGTGAGGAGAGGGAAGAACAACTGAGGGTGTGAGTGAGGCTTGGAGAAAATATCTTCAAAAAAATATTAAACGCAAAACATGAGCAGTTAGAAGGAAGGATGGTGTGGGGGAAGGAACTGCCTCTGCTCCTCCAGCTGTTCTCTCAACTCAACCCTCTCTGGACTGCAGAGGCTCATTTTCTTCTGAGAATTTCCCAGGGCCTTTTAAAGTGTTGACTGAGCTAAAAAAGGCACAAAAGGGGAGAGTCTCAAGAGCAGCAGAGCCTGGCAGTTCCACAAGCAGTGTCCTGTGCTCTGAGCCTGTCGATGTTCAATTGTAAATGCAATTAAACCTTGGAAGGACAGGCACTGGGCTAATGCTGCAAATTAAACCAGTCTAAATAAACTAAACCCATGGAAATTTGAGTTAAAATAGGCATTAAAGGCTGCACTAAATTTTATGGAAAGCTTTGTCTGGATGAATTTTTGCACAGAATTTTGGGGCAACTTTTGATTTTTTGCAGTGATGATTTGCATTGGTTCTCCTCACATCTTTGTTCAGAGAGAAAGGAAATCTCTTGTTATACAAGTTTTAGGGGGGGTGCCAAAAGCATCTCCCTTTTCATTGTTTAAAGGGTGATAAAAAGATTATGATGGGTGAAGTAAGCACTTAATTATTGTAATTATATAATTATTATTATTTTCTACATTCCCAAGAAAAGCAGCAAGAAAATAAAGCTTGGTCAGACCATTCAGAAAAGCAGTAATTCCAGTAACCGGAGTTCCAAAATAATTCCCAGGGCTTTTTTCCCCCCCCTACTTTCTTGGGAGCTTGATGCTTTTGAGAACCAGAAGGAAAACAAAGAAAATAATTTTCACTTTCTTCAACAACACCTCTTAAATATTTCTCCTCACCTTTCCCTCTTGCTTTTAATGGAGATTTTTCTCCCTGTGTTTGTGCAGCCCTATTGTGACAAGGCAGATTTGGTTTTCCCTCTCCAGGCCCGTGGTGAGGAGAGCTGGAGGAATTTGCAGCTCTTTGCAGGGAGCCTCCGGAGCTGTGGAGGGGATGGAGGGAGCTGCTGCTGCTGCGGGCTGGGACAGCCCCGGCTCCCCAGCAGAACTGTTGGGGCTGCTGCTGCGAGATAAGGAGGGAGAGAGCTGCTTCTGAGAAATGAGCTTCTGGGAAACTCCCCGAGAAGGGACAGCTGGCACTCAGAGAGGGGCTGCTCCTGAGGGGAAAACGCTTTTCCAGCCTTGGTCACAGCCCGTCAAAGGCAGAGCAGAGCTGGAGAGAGCTCTGGTAAGGGCTGGAGGGACAGGACAAGGGGGAACGGCTTCACACCGACAGGGAGGAGTTTTAGAGGGGATATCGGGAAGGAATTCTTTATGTAGAGGATCTTGAGGGCCAGGGATGGCCCTCTCTTCCCAGAAAAGATGGGGCTGCCCCTGGATCCCTGGAAGTGTGCAAGGCCAGGCTGGACAGGGCTTGGAGCAGCCTGGGACAGTGGGAGGTATCTCCACCCATGGGCAGGTGACACTGGAAAGGCTTTAAGGTCCCTTCCAACCCAAAATATTCCATGAGATATCAGACCCTGCCTTTCTCCAAGCACTCTGAGCTCCTTTAACTCTTCAACCCCCAAATTTTCATCCTCTTTCACGAGTTTTATTTTTTATTTTTTTGCTGCCAAACTCCTCCTCCCCTCAGCCCTCTGCATCCTTCTCCGTTTCGGGAAGGCAGGGCTGCTCCCGAGCAGCTCATGCGGAGCTCCAGCAGCTCTCCCCTCTCTCCTGCTGCCGATCCCTGCCGATCCCTGCTCCCGGGGTTATTTTTACCGCCTGGCAGCCCCGCAGGGCTGAGTCAGGAGCTGCAGCAGGGCTGTCTGCAGTGCCCGCCGGGCCCCGGCGCTGCCCGGAGGAGCCGCGCTGGCTCCTGCGCGCCCGGCCCTGCTCTGCGGGATGGATCCCAGCGCTCACCTTGCAAAACCCGGGCGCTGCTTTTGACGCAATGCAGTAAAAGCTGGCACAGGGGAGGCTCGGGGGAAACTTTCACCGGAGTTGCAGCTGCAAGTTAAGGCAGAAGTGTCCTGGGTTTTTTGTTAGTTTTTTTCCCCCCCCCCTGCTCTTTGGGTCTGGATCAGGCGGAGATCTCATCCCAGGGAGGTGCTGGGTGCTTTCCCCGGGATGCACACGCACCCCCTCCCCTCAGCAGGGGGAACACCTGCACGAAACACCCGCAGTGCAGAAATTCGCCTCCTAATAACTAAATAATTAACAATTCGTCATTTTCCGCCTTCCCAGATTAGTTAAAGATACTTTAATACTGAAAAAGCAGGAATGAAGCCCACACGTGAATGGGGAGAGCACAAACCCTGATGCCTGGAGAAAATTCTGGTGCCTGACTCAGCTCCCTGGCAAATGCATCCTATTTGTGTTTTGTAATGCTTCCCAGCTTGTTCCCACTCGGAATTTTGTTCTGGGATGCTGAAAAATAACTGTGGGTTATCCAGCACAGGAACAAGATCTTGAAGCCATGCTGGCCAGAATACCCCACCTTAAAAAAGATTCAGAAATCTTCACTGTAAATTCCTTTAATTATTATTTTTCCCTTCATGGATTTTTTAAAAAAATTGTTTAATGAACTTCTCTGTCTGAAAATAATTATTCCCTTCATTGGTTCTGTACAGTCTGGAGGAGTAATTGGTGTAGAACAGGCAAATAATATCCTATTTATGCCTCTCTGCCCGGGAATTGTGCTCTCCTTTGAAACTGTTTGATTGCAGATGTCAGTAGACAAAACCTCTTGGCACCATTAAATATTAATCAGTTCTTACAGTTCTATAAACATTTAGAAATGTGTTAACCACTTGCTTGTTCCTCTTAGGATTTGCTGGGAACATCTGCAGTGGGAAATGGGCTAAATTCACAAATCCAGGGTGCTAGAGCAGGGGGAAAATAGAGTTGTGGGTAATAACTACAAGCTGTGAGATATTTTGGGTGGCAAAGGGGGGAAATGAGGATGTTGTGAAACACATCGTGCCAAGGGTTTGCCTCCCAAAACCATCCAGAGAACAGATGCACCCCTTGGACCGGGAATTGCAATCCTGCATCGCCTGAGCGCCAACAGGAGCAAACCCACCCAACCCACCATTCCGGGGTCCCTGCAGCTGCATCCTACCAGGACTGAAGAGAAAGAAGCTGGGAAGGAATCCCAACATGAAAAATAGCCAGGCTGGGATCCCACCTGCACACGTTAAATGTTCCCGAGCCTCCTGCTGACACCAACATTTAATGCACAGGGCAAGGTGACCCTTCCTCTCTGTGCGGAAGAGTCACAGCTTTCCTCTATGAAGGATGGGTTTGGGATGGTTTAGTGGCTTCTAGAACGTGTTTGGAAGCACACACACATGACTCCACATTAAATATTGGTCTCTGGTTTAGTCGTGGCGTTCTCTTGAAAATTCTGTTTAAATCCAAGGAGAAAACACCTTCAGTTCTCACAAACCTTTGGGCACTTTGTTTTTTAACACAATTTGGTGCAGATACCAAAAATAGGGGAGTGCTGAACTCCTTATTCCTGAAGGTAAAGTTATTTTTGTGTCACACCCACATGTGACTATGGAGAAGCTGCCGTTTAATTTGCTAACTCTGCTTTAATTAAACATCACTCAGCAGCCAAGCTGTTGAGCACAGATTCCCATTAGTGATAGCAGCAGGAGAAACATCCATTGGTTTGCTCCACAAAGACACCCAGATTTATTTGAAAGCCTTATCTGCTGTGGACTCTCCACCATTTCTCCAGTGAAGGACACGCTAAACCCATTCAATTAAAAACTCCTTGATCTTCAATTATTGATGGGGTGAAGAATCGAAGACACATGGAAATCCTAGATTTTGATCAGACCCTCAATTAGGCAACACATTTCAGGGCAGTCCATGGCCTGAATCCAGTCTTGAAAATTATTTGCATTTCTTTGTGAGTTATGGGAGGTGGGGCAACAGCTGCAATCTTCATTTCCCTTTTAAAATGGGAAATAAACACAAAATTAATCCCATCACAACCAATGAATTCCCACTGGGAATTCAAGCTGGGGCCTTTATCTTCTACCCTTTGTTTCATTTGTCTCCATTTGCTTTTCCACATGGAGCCATTTTCAATTGGCTTTGTTCTTAACAAAGCCAACCTGGGAGAGGTCACCACTTGGGAGGCCTTTCTATTGGCAATGAGAAAATGTTGGGTTTATAACCCTTGGGTTGATTTTTTATTTTAGAATTTTATTTTTAGAGGTAGATGGAAATTTCTGATCATTAGAGACAGAGAACTAATAACGAGATTCCCACACAGTTAAAGCAAGAAGGGGTAAAATAACCAGAACCAAGCCCATTTTGAGGGCCTCGTGGTGCCTTGCTTAAGTTCCCTTAATGGGTTTTTGCTCAATTAAGGGACAAACTGGTGCCACACTCAGATGTGGTTCCTAAGCCTCTCTCCCCAGGAAAATCAAGGAAGTATTTGGAAATCGTTGCTCTATGTCTGGATGTTGGGGTGTAAGGAGGAAGCCATACTTACAGCAGATTTTAACATTTTTTGGCTCAGCACAAGCAGGACTGAGGGCTTAGAGACCTTCCCCTTCCTAAAAAGGAAAACCAATGGCAACTCCTCTAAGCACCTCAAGGCCAGGCAGAGGTGTCCAATGGACTCCTCTTTCCTCTAGAAAATTTGGGATACAGCTCTTATTGTCTTAATCCAGCCTTTGTGTTGTTACAGGAAATTTGTCCATCATATCCAATTCCCAAGCCACAGAACATCCTGAGCTGGGTGGGATCCCCAAGGGCCATCAAAGCTCAACTTCTAGACAAATGAGAACACTTAGGGA
>VWZN01002260.1:105430-116297 GCA_013396955.1 Regulus satrapa
GTGTTTTAAACCTTGTTAAAAATTCGTTTTTGGGGGGGGGGGGGGAATAGACTTTGTATGGGCTGCATGACAGTGCCTGGCTGCCATCCAGGCTCTGAACTCCTCCTGGAGGGATTACAGCTGCGGAGGAAATGGATTAGTAAACTGCAAAGAGAAAAAAAAAAAAAAAACCAAACCCAAAAAACCTCCAAAAAACCACAACCAAAAACCTCCCCAAACCCCAAAATTGCTGCTGCTAAAAGAATCCCTGCCACAGCTCGCATGGAGAAGCAGAGGGACGCTGAGGGGAGCGAGTTCGCTCCTTGCTCGGGAGGTGCAGAAAAGGCTCTGCCTGCGCTCGCCGCCCGAATTTTTTTGCTGCAGGCGATCTCGCGAAAGGCAAAAACCCTCCTGACGAGCTGCCTGGGCTCCCTCAGCCCCGGCCGCTGGCGGTGGGATGTGCCGGGCAGAGAGAGTCGGGGAATTCTCAGGGAACGGGGTTCAACTTTGGCGAGCACATGGAGCCCGCTCATTAATATGACGGGGCTGTCACAGGACTGCAGCACTGCGGTGCGAGCCGAGGGAGCTCCGCGCTCGGCCCCTCCGGCCGCGCCGGGCTCGGGTTATCCGCACAGCGCAGGGCTTGGATGATGCCAGCCGGGGCGAGCGCGGATCCTGCGCCCGCCCTTCGGGAATTTTACGGAAAGTTTCTGCCCTAGGCGCAAACCCCGTTGGATTTTCATTGGGAATCAAAATGGAATTGCTGCTTATCGGGGCGTCGTGTTGTGTTTCTTTTTAGGGTGAAAGATATGTTGTGATCTGGTTTATTCTTTTTTTTTATTTTTTTTTTTCCCTGATAATAAAGACTGGGAGGTGGAACAGTCATGGTTTTATCCATAAGGAAAACTCACCGTATAAGGAAACACACAGTTAACAGAGGCGCTTGGGAGCTTTTATTATCCTTTTAATCTCCTGAAAACAAGGACTGGCAGATGGAACTTTGTAATAAAACTCCTTCTCATTATGTACCTTGGTGTTTGAAAACCATTTACCCCACATGCAAAATAAGTTGTTGCTTTATAATCAAGCAGGGCTACGTTTGATTTATTTATTTAATAGTGATACCAAGCAATGAAAACTTTTATGGAACACAATGCATCTCACATATAGATGGATTGCTGTAAAAATCAGGATATTTAGAAGGGGAAAAGTTGGCATTTACAGAGGGGTTTAGTGCAGAAATTCTGAAATAAAATTAATTGTTTTAATTGAAAACAGAGCCTTGCAATGGGAATTTCTGCTCTCTAATCAGATGCAAGGGGACAGGGCTCCTGATACATTATCCTGAAGGTGGTTTGAAGGTTAAAGTGAGTCAGGGAAATCAGTCTGAGATATTCCCTCTTTTCTGATGAGTAATTAATCCCTTTCCCTTTCTGTCCATCTCCACTATGGAGATTTTGAAATGCAGGCTGGTGCTTCTGCTTGAGGAGAACTGGTTTTGCCTCAAAGTTGACCAAACAAGGGCTTCTACTTCGGAGCCAAGCTGATGTCTCAGGATTGAGGCAGGAGGAGGGAAGGAAGGGGCACTGCCATGGGAAAGGAGAGCAGCAGCAGCGATTTTAATTGTGATTGTCCACTACTGACAAGCCTGCAGTGATGGGAAGGGGACATTGACTCCTGCAGTTCCCTTAGAAAATAAGAAAATACAGGATATGGAGTAGCACAACAGCCTGGCTGCTCCCAGGGAAAGGAGATCAAAATATATCCAATGATAATGAATTAATTTGAATATATTAAGAAAATATTGAGTCGGGTGGGTAGAATGAAAGGGGGGTTTGGGCGGGGTTTTTTCTGCTGGAGAGAGGCAGCACGATGGAGACACTGGACAGGCAGCGCAACATTGGAACTATTGGTTGGAACTCTTACAGATTATTTATCAGCTTAAAGGGGGGTTTGTCCTGATGAGTTTTTAATATAAGGCTTGATTTAAGGTTAAGCAATTAAAGCTTAAATAGATCTTAATGACACCCATGCAAGGAGAGCAAACAGCGACATCAGATGGAGTTTTGTCAGAGAGGAAAAGGAGTCAGGAAATCAGGATTTTGGTCCATTTTTATGTTCCCCACCATGCAGTGCCGTGACTCGGTGTGACTGTCCCAGCTGCAGGATTTCCACCCTGGAGCCCCTGATGTCCTCTGGGGTCACCCCACACTCCCCATAAATAATGTCCCAGGACATCAGCTGGTGGAAATTGGTCTCATTCCAGCTGAGCCAGGAGAGCCAGGACAGACATTTGAGCCCAGCGGAGGATCTGTCCTGAGACATTGAAATAGCCACAGCCAGGGAGGAAAAATGGGATTTATGGACTAAGGGCCTCGTCCTGGACTGCTGGATGCTCCTTGAAAAGGGATTTGACCCCTAAGGGAGCCCAGGAGTGCCCAGCACAGGGCAGGACAGCACAGGGCCAAGCAGGGCTGGTGTCCTGCTCCCTGGGAAGTGGATTTTTATTAGGATTTACTTTTTCCTTGTCATTTGTTCAGGATCTTGAGATTTGAAGGATCAGGTTTGGGGTGAGCTGGTTGATATTGGATTATTCTGTTCACAAAAGACCTTGAGCATCCTCAGGGACTCGAAGCAAAGAGGGAAGGGGAAGCTGTGAACATTTTGGGGTTGGAATGGGACGATCTTTAAGGTTCTTTCCAACCCAAACCATTCCAGGATTCTGTTTCCCCTCTGTCCTGGGGAGCCTGAGCTGAGGATGTCACTTTTTTTTTTGTATCACAGCACAAACACAAAGGTCCTGCTGGGCAATGCCTGTTCTCTGAGAAATTGATGTGTTAATTTTATTTCTGCTGGAAACTGGACTCTCAGGGCAGAGCTGTTACCCAGCAGTGTTTTCCTAATGCAGCCCACTTTTCATCATTCCCTCTGAGCCACCTGAGGCACCTCAGGACCTTAAATCAGGCACTGCCAGACACTTGGTTTATTTTCTTCATGCAGAAATGCTCTGTGTTGCATTTGAAGGTGAAATATTCCTGAGAGCCCAGCCCTGAGGCAAAATTTTAATTCCACTGACCAGTGAAGGAAATTTTCTTGGAAATTCCTACAAATCATCACTGAACTCATTGCTACTTCCGCTTTTCTCGAAGTATCTGCTGCAAGAGCCATTCATAGAATGCTGGTTTGGGTTGGAAGAGACCTTAAATCCCACCCCATGCCATCCCCTGCCAGGGCAGGGACACCTTCCACTGGCCCAGGTGGCTCCAAGCCCCATCCAGCCTGGCCTTGTGAAACATTCACCCCAAAATTTCCTGCAGTGTCAGCACCAAGAATAATTTCGCAGCTCCAGACACACTTCAGTCATTTACTCACTTCAAAAACCGAAACTTTTGCCAGATCGCCCACACTTTTCTGGGGTGTTTTCCCTGCATTTTTAAAGCCCTGCATTGCACATTGATTTTATAACTCCTGGAGGGGGATGTTCTTTTTCCTGGCCACCTCCCGCTGTGCTTCCATAGGCCGCTCCTTTAATCTGGAGGAATCCACAGAGGAGCAGGATGCTGAATTATTCCATGAAGGGCTTAGCCTGGAGTCTGCTGATTAATAATAGAAATACATCCAAGCAGATTCCTGCAGCTTTGTGTGGTGCTCTTTGGGATGACAGGGACAGGGTGACAGGGACAGGGAGATCTTGTGCCTCCCTGATATTCGTGGCTTTGATTTTCCACCAATAAATTCCAACAACTTTTGGAATTCTTGGCCAGCAAAAGCTCTGTCTGTGCTCCTAACTGGATGGTGAACTCCTTTCCAGTGCTTCTTATAACTGTCCTTCAAGCAATTAATTATAGAACTGTGATGAACTTGTCACAGAATCCCAGAGTCCTGGAATGGTTTGGGTGGGAAGGGACTTTAAAGATCCCCTAATCCCTCACCTTACCCTACTCTTGCTGCTCCAGCCTGGCCTTGGGCACTCCCAGGGATCCAGGGGCAGCTCCAGCTGCTCTGGGAATTCCATCCCAGCCCCTCCACCCTCTCAGGGAAGGATTTCATCCCAATATCCCATTGAAAACTGCCCTCCTTCAGCTTAAAGAGCAAATTCAGCACACAAATGACCTGTGACCCCTCTCAGTGACATTTCTGAAGCTATGGCCGCATTCCCTGGACAGATATTGGAAAACTTGGCTCTTACCAGAGAATTCCTTTGTAGATCCCGGTGTCAGAGGAGCCAAAACCTGACAGGGCAGAAATGAGAGTGCCTGGAGCAGCTTTTTCCAGGCAGGAAGAGTTTAGAGGTGAAGGTTGAGGGTGCAGAGGCAGAACAAGTTCCCATCACTCAAGAAAAAGAACGAACTCCAAGGAATCCACCGAGCCTCAGTTTCCTTTCTTCTGCAAAAAAACACTGCAGGGTTGAGGCACAAACCCTGCCAAGGATCAGCTCTGAGCCACGGCAAACTGGGATTTAGCCGGCCTGGAGGAGAAGCAGAGGAAGCCCCGTGGGTTTGTCCCTCGCTGTCTCCACGCCCTGCCAGGGTTGTGGCTCTCTGCTCCCTTTCCCACGTGTGGCGTTTGATGTCTCCAGCTGAAAATTGCCACCCGGAGAAGTACAAATCCAGGTCAGGGTAGCAATCTTCTGGTGAGAAGGGGACCAAAAATAGCTCTTCCTACCTCCTTTGGAGAGGGGTTTTATTGTAGCCTTCCCATTCTAAAAATATCACTTTGACAAGTGGCCACAATTGTGCTTTTTCTGACCATTTTTTTCCTGGAGCTCTGCATCCCCCATGACGGCGCTGCCATAGGGCAAATTTATTTTTAGGGTGTTGCTTCCTAGGGGAAAAAAAAAAAAAAAAAGGATAAATTACAGCAGGCTGGAAATTAAAGGCTGTTAGCCACAACAGCAGCTAGCTGTGACAGTTATTGTCACACACTCGTGTCACGCCAGCAATAATTACGGGAATTATCAGGGGAAAAGTCAGATTTTTCAGTTCATTGGCAGAACCTGGATGGGGAAATCCTGCTGCCCGGGCTGGTCTGCAACAGCCCTGAGATTTGGGATCACTTTGTCCAAACTGCCTCCTCCACAGACTGGCTTGCTCAGAATATTCTCAGTATCCTGAAAACTCTGGAGCTGGTGGATTTTGACGCAGCAAAAATGCTTGGGGTAAAGGGAGCTCAGGCCTTTGGGTCATGTCCAAGCTTGGAGGCTGGAGAGCTCTTGGACAAATTGACTTTAAACCCAGAATTAAAATCGAATTTACAACCAGGCTGAAAATCAAATTTAAAACAAAATTTCAAACAGAAATCCACTGAAATGTGGGTGGTGCCGATGTCTGAAATAAAAGGAAACTTTTCTCCTGCCAGTCTCGTTTGGATCTGGGTTAATTGCTCTCCTGCTGGAGCTTTAATTGATGTGTGAGGTGGAAGCAATGAGGCTGCAGCTCGGTGACAGCCCCACACGGCCGCAGTGACTCCTGATTTTTCTTTTTAATTAGTGCTGAAGGAAGAGCCCACCTTGCTGCTGAGCCCTCTGAGGATCAGCTCTTACGGAGATGCTGTACATAAAAACAATTTATTTTCCTGGTGCACATCTTGAGCGGAGCTAGAGAGGTTTTTCCAGGTGAGAAAGTTGCACAATGGAATTAAAAAAGAAGGGCCCATTCAAGGGAGAGTTCACCTCGTACTTTACTGTGGAAAAAAAAGAGGAGAATTTAATAATATTAATTATCACTTTGGCCCAAGAACTCAGAGGAGCCTGGACAGGCTTTGTGCAAAAATCTGAGCTGGAATTTCACTTTAATCTCTCCAATCTTGTTCTCTTAACATCTCAAGAATATTCTTAGCAGAAATAACTGTAAGCTGATTAGAAGGGAAGCAATAAATACAAATCAAATCGAATCATGCAGAGAGTCCCAGCAAGAAAATCAATAATTTCAGTGATGTATTTTTAAACTCCTGTTATTAGAAAAAAACACACACAGTTTTTCAAGTCTTGATTAAGTCAGAGCCGAGAGTCTTCCTTTTTGTCTCAGGGTCCTCAACTGGGCTAAAAAAATTCAGAATTTTAGAAATAAATTTAAAAGAAATGGTGTGAATTTGCACCAAGGCAAAGCTGGAACACACAGAACTAGCTTGGGAAATCCATCCATCCTGAGGGAGAGGGATGAGTCCAGGGAGCTGCCTGTGGCAGTCCCGAAAAAATTCCTTAATCTGATTTTAAAATGACAAAACCAAAGGTAATTTTTACTGCTCATTCTTTTATTTTTTTAATCAATGCCTGTTCCGGGCAGCTGCACATTGGATTAGCTCGGAGACCCCACGTTTGTCATAAAACAGGAGCTTGTTTCTCACGTGGGATATGGGGAAAGACCATCAAAATGTGCTTTTCTGAATTGGCCAGCATCGACTGCAATTCTGCACTCCCTGAAATGCCAATCCCTGATATTCCCTGGGCTCCTGGAGCCTCCTCTTGGCTTGATGGATCCTCCACCAGCACATCCACCACACAGAATTCCTTAAAATCCCCATGGACAGGGAGTGTGGGCAGGACCTCCGGGAGCAGAAAACACCCCAATATTCCGAATTCCAGGTGACCTCCAGTGGCGCTGTGGTGACAGCAGTGCCAGGAGGGGCAGTGTCCTGCATTCCTTCCCTTTTCATCCCAAGCCTCAGACCGACCTTGCCTCTCATGAGCTGGCTCCATGGCAATTAATTGCATCCGGAAAAGACTTTGAGAAATGAATTTTGAAATGATCACAGGAAATGTCAAGGTCAGCGTGTTCTGCTCCTGGCCTTGGCAGGGCTGGATGGGCCTGGAATTCTCTCAGGTGTGGGGTTTAGAATTAAACAGTGAAGGAAACAAAACTCTCCCAACTGCTCCCTTCACTTTCTCAGATTTCCAATGGAATTTTTTGATGTTTGTGGAGAATGAGAGAAAGCTTCAGCCAATAATCTCATTTCTTCTGAGATCTGCTCTTCACTGCATCCCTTTCTCCTGAGACTCTGCCCGGTAGGGATTCCATCATCACACCAAGGCCAGGATGGAAACAAACCCATTCCCGTGGCTCTCGCTGCTTTTCCTGCTGATTTTTCCCTGTTTCTGTGTGATCCCAATGCCATCAACTCCCCCCATTCCCCAGATGCTGCTTTTCCCTCTCGGTGCCCCATAAATGGAACAGTTCCTCTGCTTTCACTGTGTCCGTGGTTAGAATTCCATGAAGGACACCGAGCTCGTGCTGTGGCCCATTCACAGCACACCCCTGGCTGGCCCTGGTCACATCCCTGCCCTCTCCCTGCTTCTCCCTGCATCCCCTTGGCCAGGTGTGGATCACCCAGCTCAGCTGAGAGCAGGCACATCCTTTTCTAGCTTCTCCTTTGGATGGAATTCCGTGGATGGATCCCGGGGCAGCTGGCGAGATTTCCCTGAGATTTTCCTGCTCCTTTCCCGCAGAACTCCCTGCTGGTGGGACAGGTCTGGCACTAAACCAGATCTGCCCATAAATCAGGCTCCTTAATGAGCTTTCCCTCTATCCAGAAGCTTTTCCGAATGAAATTCCCTCCTCTGCTCCCACTGGCAGGTGTGGAACACATCCCGCACACGCAGCTTGAGGAACCCAGGGATATCAAATCCCCCACAAAATCCCCTTCAGGGAGGGGGTGAGGCATCATCCTGGGTGAGGAATGGCACTGGGAATTGGAACCTTCTCTCTGACCCTGGGGAAAGCAGGAGCAGCTGGATGCCCTTGCCAGGAGCGAGGTCCTGCAGAGCCACAGAGGGAAGGGAAGGAGATCCTGGGGAGGCTGCTCCTGTCAGCAAAGGAGAGCAGCCGTGCTCAGGCTGGGACAGTCAGGTGATTCCTTAGGATGTTAGCTTCTACATTTCCCAAATCCTGTAGGGCATGAGTGCATAAACTCCATGCAGAGTGCAGTTACTGCCTTCACATCTCGGGCAGACAAAACAATCCCTCGAGGCCTGAGACCCAAGGACAGCCTNGGGAGGGAAGGCACAGCCTCCTCGGCCTCCTGAGCAGAGGGAGAGGAAGGAATCTGCCTGTCCAAGCCAGGCTGGGATGAGGACCTGGCTAGGACACACTATTCCTTTCCTAGCTTCCTTCCTCTTTCCACTAATTTTAAAAAATAATAATAATCAAGCTTAAAATTAGTGGTTCTCCACTTATTTCAGGGAGATGACTATACTTGTTTTATTTGGGAACAGACTCTGTAGGATTGGATGGGATTTTGGGAAGAAATCCTTCCCTGTGAGGGTGGAAAGGGGCTGGGGTGGAATTCCCAGTGAAGCTGGGGCTGCCCCTGGGTTGGAAGGGACCTTAAAGTGCATCCAGTGCTACCCCTGACACCTCCCACTGTCCCAGGCTGCTCCCAGCCCCGTCCAGAGTGGCCTTGGACTCTCCCAGGGGTGCAGCAGCCAATGACTTTGGGATTTATCAGTGAAACCACAATCCTGGTGATGTTTCTTTGGAAGAAATTCCCCTTCTCTGCCACCCCTGCAGCACCACCCTCTGCCCCTGCCTGGGTCACGCAGCAGAGCTGCTGCCCTTGGCAGTATTCACTTGTGCAGCCACCTGAGCACATCCACAGCTCACCACAGAAATGATTCCTAAGGGTCCACTGGCTCCCTAAAATAAATCCGTGTTTAAAAAAAAAATCAAAATTCCCTTCTCCTGGAAATGTTGGTAACTTTGTCACACCATCCCCACGGCTCCCATCAGAAGCAGGGATGGACATCTTGGTACTTCACAGCAGAAAATACAGCATGGGAAATTTATATTTAAAATATAAAATGTATATTTAAAATTAAAAGATTATATTTAAAATCCTGGTTTGGGAAAGCTTCGGGTCAGTCCCAAGGAATTCCTGCTCCATTTTCCTGCATTCCCAGTCCAACTCCTGCCCCTGGGGCTGCTCAGGAAATAATTCCATGCACAACACCCAACAAAATAATTTGTTTATTGCATGATGCATTTGCTAGATTTTAATGTTCTCCTCCTCTTCGCTGCCCTTAGTTGAAGGAATATTTAAATAAACTTCTCAGCACTGTTGATTTATTGTCTGGAGGAATCCTCATCCTCCTTCCTTGGTGCTTCCCTTAATCCCAGGCCTTTTTCCATTCAGAAAGAGGAGACGGGTGGGATAATTTTAAAAGTTTCCTTTGTCCCTGGTGCCACTGAGATTGTCCCTCAGGTACCTCCACTGCTGCTTCCAACCTGGAGTTGTGCTGACACAGCCCAAATTTACTGACACAGACACCAAGCCCAACAAAATCCACTTTTAGCATTAAAATCCACTGCCAAGAACAGCTTTTCTTTTAATTCCCATCTGGAGAGAGGGCTGGAATCCTTTCAGATTGTTATTTTTCCCCTCACAGAACTGAGTTGCCTGCTTTAAGCAGGGAAAAGAAACATTCTGTGTGCCAGAGCTGATCTTGACTTGCACATTTAAACAGCCTGGCGAATTAAAAATCTTTTAATTGGGATGGAGATGTTGGGAGTGGAATCGAAGGGAGTCGAGGCAGCATCGGAGCAGCCCCATGAGAGAACTCTGGGGAGGGCTGGATTTAACCTCCAGCTGCTGATACCGGTGAGCACAAAGGATGCCTGATTTCTCTTTCAGAGCACCAATCAATAGGTCACAGAGGTCAAAAAGGAAAAAAGAAAAAACAAAAAAAAAACCCCAGCCCTGCCAGTGCTTTCAAAATGGTTCTGTCTAAATAAATCCAGAGTGAGCTCAGCAGGGATAGAGGGGCTGAGGGGAGCCAGCTGGGGCCTGATTATCCTGTAAATACAGGTGTCCTGAAAATGAAGATGTCCTGAAAATATAGGGATCCTGAAAGTACTGATATTGTGAAAATACAGACATGCTGAAAATACAAATATCCTGAAAATAAGGTATCCTGAAAATACCCTGAAATAAAGAGAGAAAAAAAAAAAATCAACACTCTTCAGAGGGAGAAACTTTCTCTCCAGAGGGAGAAAGACAGGATGTTGTTCATCCCTGGCCTTTGTTTGGGGCCCATTCCTATTTTCCACCCTTTATTAGCTCCTCCCAAGAATGTTCCCTTTCCAGGGCAGTTTTCCCTCTCAGAGTCCAATTCCCATTTGCAACAGGTAATTCTGGAGCAGCTCTGGGGGGGTTTATTGCCTTTGCTTCAGGCTGGGGGAATTTGGAGCAAATTGGGTGTTTAAGGTTGGAAATGTGGATTAAATGTGCTGGCAACAAGGTCCTCTGCAGAAGTCCAAGAACCAGACAGGTCCACGAAGGAAAAATACGTCCTGGGATGGGTTCATTCCAGGCTTTGCCCAGCAGCTTTTGCTGGGTAGAGAATTTTTATTTCGCCACCTGTGAGGCATTAGAGGAGCTCCCTTTTTGAAAGGCTTTGGTTTCCCGATCTCCCCACCTCTTCCTATCCCGATATTTTAAAGCTATTTGTGTTTAACATCAAAAATTACTTGGTTTCCTCTGTAGAGGGGGAGTAGGGGAGGAAACCAACAGGATTCCCCCCAGGTTAAACAGCAATAAATTCACTCGATTTCCTTCCCGTACCGCTGGGTGCTGTGGGGGATACGGGAGCATCCCTTGGCCCCTCCGGGTGGATCAAAGGCTCATTCTCCTCGCTCTCCCTTCAGCCTGTGCCTGAAATGCTCTCATGAGTCAGCAGCGAGTCTGTGCGAGCCTCTCCTTCCAAAATCCAACGCTCCCAGCGCTGCCTCCCCCGGGCTCCTCCGCTTTCCAGGCTTTTCTGCCGTTCCACCTTCGGGAATGCGGGCAGAGCCCGGCACATCCCCCACGGAATGCCAGGGAAACGCTGATTGCGGAGCCGTGCTGGGGGATATCCTGAAATTCTGGGATTCCGATTTTTTTTTCTTCATTTTTTTTT
>VWZN01002260.1:120361-143497 GCA_013396955.1 Regulus satrapa
GCTGGGACAGGTGAAAAATGGCATTAATGTGTGAAATGGCATTGATGTGTAAAACGCCAATAATGTGTAAAACGCCAATAATTTGTAAAAACGCCATTAATTTGTAAAAACGCCATTAATTAGTGCAGGGGAGGAGCAGGGCGGGAGGGCTCGGAGGCACTCGGTGCTGCTGCCCTGCCTGGGGGCCGCTCTGGTGTGGGGACACCAGTCAGGAAATGGGAACTGGGGATGTTGGGTGGCGTCCAGCAGCCCCTGTGGCTGCGTGCCAGTCCCTGCTCATCCTGCAGGAGCTGGGGACACTGCTCAGATCTCAGGATCTGGGGACACTGCTCATCCTGCAGGATCTGGGAACACTGCACAGATCTCAGGATCTGGGGACACTNAGCTGGGGACACTGCTCAATCCTACAGGATCTGGGGACACTGCTCATCCTGCAGGAGCTGGGAACACTGCTCAATCCTACAGGATCTGGGGACACTGCTCATCCTACAGGATCTGGGGACACTGCTCATCCTACAGGATCTGGGGACACTGCTCAGATCTCAGGATTTGGGAACACTGCTCATCCTACAGGACCTGGGAACACTGCTCAGATCTCAGGATCTGGGGACACTGCTCATCCTGCAGGAGCTGGGGACACTGCTCAGATCTCAGGATCTGGGGACACTGCTCATCCTGCAGGATCTGGGGACACTGCTCATCCTGCAGGATGTGGTGTCACTCCTCCATCCCACAGGATCTGCTTTTCCTCCAGGATTTGGTGGCCCTGCTCCCCCTGGGATGCTGCTGATGTCCCAGATCTCACCTCTGGGAGAGCATCTCCCCCAGCCAGTCCCGTGCTTTGGGCTCATGATTCGGGTGCAGGGGAGGATGTGAAGGTCGTTCCCAGCTCCCTCACTTTCTGTGCTCCCTTTAGGAACGGGGCTGGCTCAGTCTCGGGGACACCAAACCCTGGTTCAGGAGGCTGAGGGTTCATTCTCTGCTCAGCTCCATCAGTTCTTGGGAATGAACCCAAAATCTGTGCCTGTGCAATGCAGCAGTCCTCTGCTCAGGAGGAGAAAGGAGAGCCCTGGAAGGAGCTGGATGCTGCTGAGGTTCGTAAGGAGCTCCCTTCTCACAGGGCTGCAGTAGCTCCCATTCCTGTGGATTATCCCCAGCTGGGATATCTCCCCATATCAGGCCCAAACTTGCCCTCCTGGCTCGGGGTTTGGTGTTTTCTTGGGCGGCTTTGCCCGCGCTGTGATTCAGGTGCTTGGGGCACCCTTGGCCACCGACCACGAGGAGCTGTGGGGGTGCTCCAGGCCTTGGGCAGAGCAATGCCCAGTTTGGGGCGAGGGTAGAACTGGGCCAAGATGGAATTCAAGCCAGCAGAGCATTCCTGGGTCCATTTTCCCTCTTGGACCACCTGCACCCCCTTTTCCACTGGATGCTGAGGAGTTTTTTTTCCTTTCTTCAAAGTTTATGGAGTTTTTTCATCAGATAAAATTCCTGCTGGCCGTGCTCCTGGTGGCTCATCTTTCCCTGAGGAATTGGTGAGCAGAGGGGCTCTGAGAGTTGCTCTTCCATGCCTGACTCCTGGTCCCCTTCGCATCCCCTGGGATGGGACGGGCTCTGCGTCCCCTGGGAAGGGACCGAGGTGCTGCCATTGTCACAGCAGCTGTGCAGCCGGGACAGGCCAGCGCTTCCAGCCTCTCTGGGCTCTGTGACAGCCCGGGGGTGGGGAAAAGCCAATTCTAGGAACTGTCTGCTTGACTGCGGGGCTTTGTGTGCAGATCCCAGAGCGATTCCCGGCCCAGGGAGGGCGGGGTGGCAGCAGATGGGCACAGCAGGTAAAGCTCTCAGATGGAGGCAGGGGACGCAGCAGGGCCCTGGCCCAGGGAGCAGCTGTCACCTCGGAATCCCCCACGTGTTCAGGGTCAGATTCCCTCAAAGCAGAAATCTGTGGGTTTCTTTATTGGCCAGCAGGAGCAGGTGCTCGGCTGGTGCATGAAGTGACAATTTAAAGCAGAAAAGTCATTTAGGAGCAACTTCGCTGCCTTGTTTGGGTTTTTTTTGTTTGTTTTGGGGTGGGGTTTTTTTGGTTTTTTTGTTTGTTTGTTTTTGTTTTTTCCCTAATAGGAAATGCAGAATGTTTCAACCAGGATGTTTTACACTTATTAATTTATTTTGACCTTTGTGAGCTTTTAGAAAAGTTGCTCTCTAAAAGGGAGGGAGTAAGAATAACTGGGAAATATGGAGATGATACCCGAGAAGAAAACATCCCATAGAAATCCCTGTGGATTTTTTAAACTATGTTTTTAAGGAGGAAACACGGCATTTAAGTCAAAGTGGAGCATTTTAAAAGGCAGTGTGTAAAAGCTGCGGGAGCTGCTGCTCAGCTGTCCCTGCCAGGGCTGGTGGCAGGTCCCCAGAATCGCTGCTGGCTGCAGGCAGAGCTCATCCATCACTGCCCACCCCGCTCCCCTCAGCTCCCCCGGGGCCTGGCCAGCAGGAGATTCCCCTTGTTAAAGGTCTCTGCGGCCACCCCGCCCTTCCCGTGCCCTGGATCCATCCCTGCCCTCCTCGCCTCCTCCCCAGGTGTCCTTGCCAGGAGCTCTCTGCCCTCCTGGAGGGGAGCGGGGCTTGGATCAGCCCTGGCTGTGTGGAGCAGCTCTGGCCCTGTGCCAAATTTCGGGTCACTTTTGGGCTGTGCTACCCCAGGGACCCCTGTGCCGCTGTCCCCTGTGCCACGCAGGAGGAGCCCGGGGATCCGCCAGGGACAGAAGCACTGCCAGAGAGGGATTTTCCTTCCTGTTGTGCTGTTGGCTGTGGAACAGCATTTTCCCCCTCTGACGGGGCCAAACACCAGCAAATAAACGAACAAATAAATCAGAGTCTGCCCTCGGTGAAGATGAAACGTTCTCCTGCAGCCCTGCATTAACCCCTGGCCTTGCATTAGGCTCCAGCTCCTGCTCTGCACCCCGGATGCTTTTAAGGCAGGAATTCAATTATCCGGAGTGGCTCCTGCCAGCGCTGCAGGACCCTCCTGGGCACACGGATCCCCGGGAGCTGGGAGCGAGCCCTGCCCAGCAGGATGGGCCTTCCAGAACCTCCTTGGGGATGGACTCGGGTGAAACCGGAGTTGGGAGTGCAGGGTCCCTCCCCTGGGGCTCAGGGATATTTATAGGAAAAGCTTTTAAAGAGAAGGAGTTGGAAAAAATCCGGTTAAACCCGAGCTCATCTCTACGTAATTAAATAACCCAGCTATGACTAAGAATATTGATCAGGCCTTTCCTGCCCTCCCTTCCAAAGGAAATTTCCTTGGGGAAGATTTTCCTGCTGTTCCCAGCCCTGCGGATGCGGCACCACAGCCAGACCCGTGCCCTGGGTCTGCTTTCATCCTTTCAAAACGCTCTGCTTTGCCTTAAATCTCATGTTTCCTGCTTTAAACATGTTTAAAAATAAAATCCACGGGGATTCTTATGGGATGTTTTCTTCTCAGGCCTCATCTCCATATTTCCCAGTTAATCTCACTCCCAGCAACCCCTCTGAAAGCCCACAAAGATCAAAATAAATTAATAAGTGCTGGCTGTGCACAGGCTGTGCATTCTGGATGAAATATTCCAGATTTTCCATTCAAAATGTGTTTTCATTTTATTATCATAAAACCGATTTAAAACAAGACATTGAAGGTGCTTTTCTGGTTTACATTTTCGCTGCTTGGACTCACGCCTGGTAAAAATGTAAAAAAAAAAATATATATAAATTGGAGGTAAAAGCATATTTGCAGTTCTCTTGCAGGTTAAATTAACTGTCAGCTTTGCCCATTAGACTCCACATCCTTCAGTGATCTCAATTTTTATTTGGTACTAAATGTTAATCACCAGAATTGCTGCTCATATTTTATTATTCCTTTTCATTATCCAGGCTCCTGCACTCAGGAATCTGAATTTATCTGAGGGGCTGTAAACACTTTAATACACTTTATATTATTTATGCCACATATTTGCAAAGGATAATACAGAAAAAACCCTCTTTTGTCAAGAAATTCTGTGCTTGGTCCAGGTACTTCTGCCATCAATAAGAGATTTTTTCATAAATATTAATTTCGGTTTCAATCCTCAGCCTGGGGAGCATATAAAGCATGGAAAAATAAATGTGTTTGCAAAATATCCCAGCTAATTTGGGCTCTGGTGGTGGAAAGTGCCGGGGCTGCTGTGAGTTCACCCCTGCAATGAAAAACAGGAGCTGAGCTTTGAAACCTGCCTCTGTTTGGGGTTTTTTCCCATCAAATTAGAGAATGGAGGAAACTTGTTCATCTCCAGCTTTGTGTTTCAGGCTTCTTCAATAGAAGAGGAATAATAGAAATAACAGAAATTATAGAAATAGTGGAAGTAATAGAAATAATGGAGATAGTAGAAAGGAGCTTCTTGGCTGCCTGTTTTCCACAGGCAATGGATTCCAGCTGCTCCAAAATAAAGACACCAGAGAGTGTTGGAGGCAGGCTTTGTGCTCCTTGATTTTCCTTTGTGTGCAGAATTATCTCTGATTTCCTCAGGAGGGCTGGGGCTGGGGCAGGGCATCCCTGAGCTCCAGAGACTGGAACAGCCTGGAAAATGGGATGGCGAGCGAGGGCTGATGTTCAATCACGGTGACTGCTCAGCCCAGCCCCAACACAGGGGAAGGGCAAATCCAGCCTGTTCTGCTGGATTTCGGGGGGTTAGGTAAATAAAACCAGGAGGTGTCAGAAAACCAGGAGCTGTCAGAAAACCAGGAGGTGTCAGAAAACCAGGAGCTCCTGGTGGAGCTGCAGCTGGGCCACCGGTGGGAAAAAGCTTTCCCACTTTTCCCTGTCACTGCGATGGGGTTGAGAGTTCCTTTGAGTCCCCTCCAGCTCAGGATATTCCCTAATTCTGTGATTCTGGGCTGGTTTCTGGGCTCTTCTGGTCATAAAAGCTTCCAAACCCTTTAGTGCCACTGGAGTTTGGGCTCTTCAGAAGCAAAGTGAAACCTGGGATCCCATCAGACATGATGGAGGAATGAGAAACCCCAGGAACATCTGGATTCTTCTCTTGGTGTTCAGATTGATGTAATTTAAAAATTATAATTCTTATGGAATTCTGGGATGGTTTAGGTTGGAAAGGACCTTAAAGCCTGCCCCATTCCACCCCCCCTGCCAAGAGTTTTCGTGCTTGTGCCAGGGCCTCTCCACCCTCGCAGGGAAGGATTTATTCCCCATATCCCACCCAAACCTCCTCTCTTTCAGTTCAAAGCCATTGAAGGCCTTGGGAATTCCACACAAATAGCTGGAATCCCTCCATGCCCATCCTGAAGTGCCCTGGCAGCCCCTGGACATCCTCTGTTCATAACCTCTGGGGACTCTGGGGAAGGCAGAGCCCCTCCAGGTGCTCCGTTTGCCAACATTCCATCTTCTCTGAGCAACATTTTGGGATCAGAAGCTCTGAACCCTTCTGTAGCAGATTTAAACTGCTGGGAGCTGCAGGCAGGCTGTGGAAATTGGGATTCTGAGCCATCCTCCTCCCCCTGCCAGCCTGAACTCCGATTTCTTAATTTGCTCCAGTCCTCTGCTGCTCAGACTCAGCTTCGTTACCCACGTCCCCTTCAGCTGCAATTAGAGCTCTAATTGACAGCCAGCCAGGAGAGGGTTCTAATTCTCAGGAAAAGCTCCCAGTCAGGCCCTTGAGCCATGAGGGGCCATGACTGCAGCAGGGACAGGAGGATCAGCTCTCCTGGTGCCTGCCCACCCCTCTGGTGGGGAAAGGGGCAGCAGCAGGGCCCCGATGGGAGCAGGGATGTGTTCACTGGCCTCGGGAAGTGGAGCTGAAGAACTCCACGGCTCCTGGGCTGCTCCAGGACTCGTCTCCCAGCTCCTCCCCTGTCAGCTCAGGAGACAAATTAGACATGAAGGGTTTGGGTACACACAGAGCATGTAAAGATTGAGTTGTAAGTGAGAGCATGGAGGTTTAGACACTTGTTCCTGCTCTGGAGACAGAAATTCCAGCAGGTATTTTCTGCAGGATTCTCTCTGGGCTGTGCTGGGATGATCCACAGGCTCTCCTGGGCTGTCACTTTGCTTCCATCTGGCCCTTCTACTGAATCAGATCACAGTGAGGGATCTCAGACTCCCTTTTCCTGATTGGAATTTGGGAGTTATATCATAAAAAAAAGAAGGAAATCACTTTTCTTTTAGCACTGGAGGGGGAGAAACACCTCATGGTCTGGCACTGTCACACAGGTGCTGTCACCAGGGGTTGGAAGGTGACAAATTTGGCCAGAGCTTGGCCAACCTGAGCCCAGCAAGAACAGGAGCCACCAAAGAGGGCTTTGCCAGGAGCTGACTGCAATTTAAGGGCCAGAAAACCTCACCAGAAAACCTCTGTCAGGAGAGCCTCTGCTCTGGAATTGTTATTTCACCCTCTGTGAGCAAATCCATTGAGGAAAAAGGTTCATTTTCATCTGGAGCTGCCCCTGGCTGCTGGGAACATTCAGCTCCAAGGGGTTGATTTATGGCCCTTTTTGAAGCTTGTAAAATCATTTGCTTCTATTAATATCCCTCACTGCCTCACTGCCACTTCAGCAGGGACAAATCTGCAGTCACAGATGGAGGAAGATGAGGAATTGGGATAACCTGAGGAGCCTGGCTTCAACCCTCTCAAATCCAGCTGGAATGAGAGCCCAGGGATTCTCCGTGTGCTCAATTTATCCCTGGCAATTTGGGGCCAGAGGAAAATCATCCCTGGCGAGGGAGATGAGACTCAGAATGTTTTCTGTGGGGTATAAAGGAGAAGTGCACAGGGATGAAAAGCAGGGGAGAGGGGAGAGGTGGGGCTGTGTGTACAGAGCACATTGGCTGCTTGGAAAAAAAAAAAAAAAGGCAAAATCTTGTCCCAAGTGGGATTTAATGTGCTTTGGGTCAGTGTAAAACCAGATCAGCCCCCTCGTGATCATAATGTGGGGTTTGCCAGAAAGCCTGGAGTGTTCCTTGCACTTAATTTATTATTCCAGGTGACTTCCAGAGGAATTTCAGTGTCTTTAAACACTCAGATCCTTCCTAATTCTACTGAGAAGCCTCAGATATCCCACCATGAACGAGCTCTGTACAACTCCATTCCCCACCAGGAAAATGCACCTCTGCAAACCTGTTTCATTTCAGGCCTGTGGAAATGCAAATTAGCCTAAAAACCCCATTTCCCCCCTGCTCGTTATGCAGAGAGCCCAAACCCTTCATTTTGCTCTCAAACTGATCTGCCAAGACCCAGCCTCAGCTCTGAGTGGATCTGTTTGTCGATTTCAACTTTAAATCCAGGAGAAAGCAGCACAATAAAGGGAGATGTGACACCCTTTGGTTGGAATGAAAGGAGATTGAGCCCAATTGCAGAGCCCAGATGAGTTCATTTGGATTTCTGAACCAATCTAAAAAAAAAAAAAAAAAGCAGAGAGGCAGTTGCAGCCTCGCCTGTTTGTTTATTTGTGTGAATGTCACTTTAATGTGGCTATTTTTTTAATCCCTTCTCTTGTCTGCGGTGGCTTAACACCCAAAGTGTTCTGAGGGAGCCATGGAAGCTTAAAAAAAAACATGATTAGAGATGGAGAAGAGAACAAAGGAGGCTCAGAGCATCCATGGACTCCTGACCTTGGGGAATAAAAAAAAGAAAAAAAACAAAAAGCTGCTCTGGGATTAAATTTTAACTTTTGACTCCAAGATATCTGAAGGATGTTGGTATTTTACAGCAATTTGAAAGTGTCCATATAAAGAGCTTGGTATTCCTCGGGGGTTACTTTTCAAAATCTATTCACTGCAATCCAACCCAAGCTCACCATTTTTAGCTCTAACCCAGTGCCAGGACAGGAAATTTTGACCCTTCCCACCTTCCCACCTGCATTTATCCCTGCCCCTCCTTGCTCCGGGGTAGTTAATCCCTCTGCGTGGACGGGAGCTCATTTATTTCGGTAATCCTGGGAGCTCTGGGGGTTTTTTGGGTGCTGCACCAGCACTAAGTGTGGCTGGGCTTTTCCAAGGTGATTTTCACTGTTTGCTGCCTGGGAGCAGACACAGCCCCTTAAATCAGCCTGGATTTTGGGAGTTATATCATAACTGTGCAATTTCAGGTGCAGGGAAGCATCCCCGAGGGTCTGGGTAGTTTTGAGTGTCTTGGGTACTCCGTGGGTAATTTTTATAATGGGAATTTCGGAATCTAGATAAAAGGTTCACCCTGATCTCCAGAGAGGGAACCTTGGAGCCAGCCCCTGCTCCAGCAGGGCCCAGGGGTGGCTGAGGGTTGTTCCTGAGGGCAGGAGAAGGAAGGATAAGGGATTTATGGACCTGTTCCTTTCCACGTTCCCCCTAAAATCCTCCAGCCTGGACACGGGGATGTTGAGATCTTTCTGAACAGCCTCATTAATTCTGATTTCAGCCCTGACTCTCAGCTTGCAGCCTGGGTTTGGGGGCTGGGAGCAGCAGCCTGAGCTTTTCTGAGAGATGGGAGGGGTTTCCAAGGGTTAATTAAGGTTTTCTTCACAGGTCACCGGGGACACTCTTGCTGCCTGCTTTAACTTGGCTTTTTCTCTCTTTACCAAGACAGAAACCAAACATTCAAAAATTAAAAGCTGATGGAAGAGAGACACAAGAATCAATCAAAGACTTTCCCAGGCTGGGGCGAGTGACTCCGAGGGAAACTGAGAAAACAGAAGCAACTTCTTTCCTGGATGAAAGGTGAAGGGAAAAGACCTTTTTTTGGCAGATTGATAATGAGCTTGTGGCTGAGAGCTGGTGATTTTGTGTGCACAGGGCTGAGAAGGGGCTTGGCTTTAACTCAAGCTTCAGTGAGTGGCAGGCAATTAATTAAACAAGGGCTGAGCAAGTGTAAAGTCACTGGATTTGAGCCTGAATCCAGACTTACCCAAAGCCTGGCCTTGATACTGCCCTGACCGAGCAGCCTCAGACCTGATCCCCGTGTGAAGATCGCTCTCAGCTCACCTGGAGGTTGAATAAAATTGCTTTGGTTCACACAAATGCTTTTTTCTTATCTGCTCTATGTCATCCCACTGTAACTTGTGGGAGCAATTGGCAATTTCCTGCTCAATATCCTGGGGAGAGATGGAAAAGCAGCAGTGGGAGGAAAAGGAGGGTTAGTAGCGTGGTCTAAAGCTGGGCCTGCCCGAGATGAGCACTTATCCAAGAATAAATGATCCCTAAACAGATGCTTGGCACACACAGGCAGCCTGTCTGCCCAGGAATTTATTCTGTTTCTTAAACGTCAGTGATTTCCTGGAGCTTTTTCCCATCCTAAATCCTCTTTTGGAGGGGCGAAAGGTGTTTTTGGTTTTGGACTCCAAGAGCTTCAACCTTTACACACTTTTAACTCTCTGGCTCAGAATAAAAAGCCCCAGGGTGATCCCAGCTGATGGCTGGGGCTCTTTCCTGGGGGGAATTCACATCCCAGCCCTTCTCTTCTCGCTGGGCCAGCAGGGATTTCAGCAGGAGGGGTTGGAAGTGCTGCCCCTCTGGGGCAGTTTCGCTGCTGGCTCTGCCAGTTGGGCCTTTCTGCTTCAAGGCAGATGATCAAAAGCTTCTTTTCAGCAAAGGCTTGTAGCTGGGGTGGGAGGAAAATTAAGAAATTGAGACAGGCTGATAAATGAAGGTTTTTATTTGCGGCTTGTCCATCAATTTGTTTTCCTGAGCACACTGAGGTGCAGGATGGATGAGGTGTTTTCTCTCAGTTTGACTTGTTTTACACAAAATAGAAACATATGGGTGCTGCTCTTGGGTCTCAAATGAGCCTAAATATGTAAACTAATATTAATGAATTATCCATATTTGAGCACCTTCATGGGTGTGTAAGGAACTCACCTGAAGTCAGATGTGGACATTTGGAATGGTTGAAGAGCTTGAGGTAAAATTGGGAACCTGGCTTGGGCCACAAACTGTCCAACATCTGAACACTGGTAATATTTTTCTCCCATGAGGTTTGACAGCTTTCATTAGCCAATAAAACCCATATAAGACATAAAACAGACGCTGCTCTGGACAGCGGGCGGAACTGCAGCCTTGGTTGGAATTCTTTTCCCCTCAGGAAAGCGTGTGTCATGTTTGGCACCTGCGCTACCACTCGAGCATTCAGAAAACAAAACCGAGTCCTAAAGCAGAATATTTTTTGCTCCGTGACTTCCCACAGCTGCCTCAGAGCTGATGTCTTTATTTGACATGGCCTTCAGGAAGGATTTCTTTAACTCAATTCTAAATCTTGCAGTGTAAAATTGATTTTTCTGCCTGTTTCTGCTGCTTCTCAGCAAACAAATGCTCCATCCCCCAGGAAAGGGCTTTATACTCTCAGGTTAATGATATGTGGAGCTACAGAAATCTCCAGTCAGCACTCCAAGGATGAGGCTGGAGACAGGGCCGGTTCCTAAGTAAGGAATTAATTAATTAGATTGAGGCAGGCAGGAAATGTCATGTTGTGATGTTTATCTCAAGCGGTGGCTGCTGATAAGGGATTTGGTTATCTCCTGTCCTCCACCAGCAAACTGAGGTCACTGCATGGGGGGAAATCCAGGCTAAGCCATTACTGGAACATTTTTCAAAGGTGATTTGTGTACCTGCAGCCCTTTTCCTTGTTAAAAAAGGGAGCACTTGCTGTCCTGGGTGTTCTGGGGTCTCAGGGGATGTGATTTCCTCAGGAATAACTCCAGGACATCGCAGTCCTTGATCCCTTCTGGGAAAAGCTGCTCCCACTGAAGCCAGGACAGGGAATGGACACAGCCCACCCCAGTAATTGCAATATTTGAATGCATTTCTAATCCCGAAGTGCAGCTAAAACCCGCAGCCCTCCATCCATGCTGAGGTAAAAACAATGTCCTCGAAGTCCCAGGCTGTCTACTCCAACCACCGCCTGCTCCACACTTCCCTGCCCATTATCAACCTCAAATCTCCGGGGAAAATATTCCTCTTGCCCATCAAACCCCTCTCCAATCTGGCCAGCAAGCCCTGCCCAGCTCGGGGCCTCGCGTGGGCTGGAGTGTTGACGTGGCAATCAGGATTTGATGGAACCATCGCCGCTGCCAGGACGCAATCTGGATTCCTTTGGCTCCCGCCTGGATCCGTTCTTCCCTTCTGCAGGAGCTGTGAGTGGCACGGGGCAGCAGGAAACTCCATCCAGGAGAGGCAGAAAGGGTCAAAGGCAGCTCCTGGGTTTTAGTTGCAGCCCTGGAAGCTGCTCTGCCGTGGCAGGTCAATAATGACACAGCACAGGCAAACCCTGCGAGGCAAATAATTGACTAATTAGCAAATCCAGCAGAAAATGTCAGGCACGAGCTGGGAGAGGCAGTTGATATCCCTGCCAGCCGGGGTGAACGGAACTTAAGTTCTAAAAGACACAAAACTTCCAATTGTGTTGTTTTCTGACAGAAATTGTTTTCATTTTCTTTTCTTTTATGGGATCATCTTGAAGACGGAGTTCTGGGAATCTGGAAGGTTTAGTGCTACAAATCCCATCACTTTTTCTCTTTGTGATGGAGAATTGGGGTGCAAACACAAATGTTTAATGGTGCTCAGATGCCAAATTTCTGCCAAATGATTTTTACTGGGCCTGGACACGGAATTGCTGCTGAAATGATTGAAAATTGAGAATTTGGCTGAGTACTTCTGAGGGAAAATGTGCATTTTGGCTCCTTTTGTTTGTGCAGAATGCAGAGCCAGAAAAGTCAGATTTAAAAAACAGAATTCTTTAACTCTTGAAAGCCTGGTTTGTGCTGCAGTTGGATTGTTCTGGAGAATACTGGAATTTCAATTTTCCACTGTTTTCTCATAAATTGATCCTGTTCCATCTTGTCCAACCCGGCCTTGGACACTCCCAGGATCCAGGGACAGCCACAGCTGCTCTGGGAATTCCACCCCACCCTCCCAGGGAGGAATTTATTCCCAATATCCCATCTAACCTTGCTCATTTAATTGCTTTTTTTTTTTTTTCTCCTGTGTAGAATTTGATGCAAAGATTTTTACAATTTTTATATCTTCCATAAAAAGCCAATGAAAACAAAATTTTGTCATTTGAACCATCAAGCCCAAACTTCTTCTATATTTTAATATTTTATTATATTTTCATTCCTGGGTGATATTTCTCCCCAGTGTTGAATTTATCTTATTTATCCCTCCTTTATTTTTGTTCAGTGTCCAATTCAAGGATTTGAACAAAACCTGTTTTATTTCTCCCTGGTTTTATTCTGGGTTGAAGTCAAGGATCTGAGGACCACTTTTAAATAAAAGTTATTTTTGATTCTTTTTTTTTTCCCTCTCTCTCAGTGTGGAATTCAAGGATTTGAAGAACACTGTTAAATTAAAACTTTTTTTTTTTTTTATGTCTCCATTTGGTTTTTTCTCTCCCAAATTATCTGTGTAAGAGCATCTATAAATACCAGAACAAGTCAGGCATGAAGCACTGAGACTAAATATAAAACCTAAGGAAAAATACAGTATAAATCCAGCATGAAGAGGAGAACACCTCGATTTTATTGGGCAGATCCTGTTATCCACATGGGATCTGTGGATCTACCCCGGACCAGGCTCAAACCTCCCTCACCAATGCAGAAACTTTAAAATATTTCAGCTGGATCAGATTCAAAATGGGATCTAATTTCTCAAAGAGCCTTTTAAAATTCCAGGTAAATATTCCAAGAAGTGATGGGAGGGGATTAAAATCCTTGTTAGGACTCCAGGATCCACCTGGAACAGATGCTTGAGAGGTGCATACTCTTGTGTATTCCAAAAGCAATTTATTTACCCTCCAAAGTTATTGCCAGAAGTAGAAAAGTGTCCAAAGTCTTGCTGGGATTTGGAGAGGGAACTGGAATCACAGAGATTCCAATAAGGGACGTGCTGCGCTCGGGAAAATCAAATGGAAATTCACATTATTGTGCTGCACCCAGGAAAATAAAATTAATATCCAGACTGCTCTGGAGAGGTTTAAAAAAATGAATAGTAGAAGCCACATTTCAATGGGGTTATTTCAATCTTTAATTGAGGATCACAGAACCACAGCAGGATTTGGGATCTGGGATCTGAGGGGGAGATGGGATGAGCCATCCAGAAAATCTGGGGCAGCTGCTGCTCTTGGTTTTGTAATTGTTCTTAAGGCTGTAAAATAAAACCCTTGTTAGAAATAAATATCCTAAAGCATCCTTCATTTGTATGCTCAGCGTTGATTCTAAAAATATGAGGGAATAAAGAGATAATTTATCCAATTCCTGTGATCCTGCAATGCCTAATGGGGTATTTTTTTGTGTTAATAACAGAAGCAAAACAGATTGATGTGTATTCCACCACCTCCTAAACTCGATGGGTTTGTTTATACCAGGGATAAATTAACAAAGGCCTCATATAAACAAGGTGGTGGAGTTGGCAGCTTGGAAAAAAACAATCCATGTACAAGGGGATTAATTTGCTTTTTAACTTGTCTGGAAGATGACTTGGATGTTAAATGGATCAGCTCAGGCAGGATGTTCTTGCCCAAAGGGATTTTAAACCAAATCATCAGAAGGAAATTTTTTTAGAGGTGGGAACTGGAACCTGAGGAAGGTGTGGGATGACGGGGAGAGGGGTAAAAAGAGGATGGAAAAAACTCTGCAGATGAGGGCAGGAAGATCCCTGAGGCAGCAGTGCCAGGGCAGACAGGCTGGTCCTGGAGAAAATGGGCAGATTTTACAGCTTTGGATGGTGGGAAGCTGAGGGAAACCCCTTCCCTTCCTCCTTCCTTCTGCATTTCCCAGCCTTTCCCCCCCTCCCCTTCCAAGAGCCGCAGGAACCAGGGGAAGGGCTCGGCCATTCCTGCAGCCCCTCTCTGCTCCCCTCCTCTCACACCTTCCCTGCCCTTTGCCAGGAGCTCAAGGGACCCGAAGGAGATTTTGGAGTGCTCCCTCCTCTCTCCTCACTGTTCTCAAGGTCTTTTCCCACTTTTCCCTCAGCGCTGCCCACCCTGGCGAGGCTGCCCTGTCCCCCAGTAATCCCTGCCTCCCTCTGGAAGGAATTCCTGCCCAGAGCTGCCAAAGCTGCTCTGACAAGCTCACAAAACACACAATAACCTTTAATTAAATGGCCAGAAAGGCAAACATTGCCCTGGTAATTTATTGAGGCAGATAAACTCCGGCAGGAGGAGTTAGTGATGGCCAGAGAACGCTCTGCTGATGGAGCTCCCTGGATTCATCTCGTTTTGCAGGGAAATGGGTCTGGAATTTGGAGGACAAGTTACAGCTGGGCTGTTCTATCTCTTTGGAGGGCTTTGGGAAGCTCATCTGCTGTGCACTCACTCACCTGGGCACAAAGAGCCCAGCAACCCCTCCCACACTCCCGCAATTAAGAAACGCTGTTTAAGGCTTTAATTGCCCCTTAATTGCCAAAGAAGGGAATAAGGGAGGGCACAGCTCCTGCCCTAATTGAGCTGACCTGTCTTGTTTTGGTCCTAACCTGGATGAGCTTTGAAAAACCAACTTTTCCCTGGATTTTCCTCATTGCATGGATGGCAAAGGCTCAGAGATGAGAGCGGCCCTGCCTGTGATGGCATCGCTTCGATTGCATCCCTGCTTGCCTGGGGGCTGAAAAATGAGCTCCAGGGCCCAGCAATCTCCCTGGGTTCCTCTTGTTCCTTGGGATTTTCAGGAAAGTTCTGTGAACAGTTTCTGGAAAGTTCTGACATGCGAGCAGAGAGGCTACAAGAGGTGACCTGGGGAAAATCCAGCTCCCAGTGCCTGTCTGCAGCTGGGACGTGCACTGCCTGCTCTTTGCCCGCCTGCCAGAGCTGCAAGCGTGCCATTTTTGGAGACCTGGCACTGTCCCTTGCTGTTGGTGGCATTTATTTCCTGCCCCTGTTCCAGCTCAGCCTGGGATGGGGTTAAACACATCCCTGTCAGGATGGCCTGGAGGGTCCTCTCAGGTGTGTACAACAATGACTCTTCAGGGGCAGGACCTTCAAGCAGGTGCGTGGCCAGAGGGAGCAGAGGAGCAGTGGGACAGACACGGGAAGGGAAAAAAGCAGAGAATTGTTCTTCTCAGAGCTGTGTTCTGCACAGCCCAGCCTGCCCTGGGACTCACAGGAGTTTTTCCTGAAGGAGCTGGAAGGGCTTTCTCAACTGGATTTGGCTCTTTAATACTTTTGGGAGGATGTGACCAGGACGAGTTAGTGCTGAGGAGGGAGGCTGCTGAAATCAGCTGGGATGTGTAATTCCAAAATCAGATTCTCGGCTGCACGTGTGCCCTGCTGAAGTGCTCTGAGCAGCCTGCCCAGAATTCCTGGGAGACATTAAAGCAGGATTAGAGAGACTGTGTGGTTTGGAGAAGCGACCGAAGCAGCAGCTTTTCTCAAGAGTGGGGAGGGAGAAACCTTAGGAGGAAAACTGTTCTTTCTGTCAGTGCTGAAAGGAGTTTTTACCGACACAAAACTCTGGGGTTTATTCACTCTTTGTAGTTAAACACTGATAAGAAAGAGTCTGAGTTAAAGCAAACTTGCTGTTATTGATCAGGAATATTTTAAACTCTGATTTCCAGTGCTGTTAATAGACCCAGGAATTCAACAGCTGCTCCCATCCCTCGTGGCTCTTTGGGGAAAATCCTCAGCTGGTGCAAAGCTGGGAGCATCTCCCCAGGGAAGCTGGGCTGGATTTCAGTAGGAACCTGCTCCTCAGCCATCAAAACCGGGCTGGACCCGCTGTAATCAGCGCCATAAAACCCCAGAATGGTTTGGTTGGAAAGGACCTTAAATCCCATCCAGTCCCATCTCCTGGACAGGGACACCTCCCACTGGCCCAGGTTATCCCAGCCTGGCCTTGGGCACCTCCAGGGATCCAGGGGCAGCCCCAGCTCCTCTGGAATTCCATCCCATCCCCTCTCCACCCTCTCAGGGAGGAATTCCTCCCAAAATCCCATCTAACTCTGATCTCTGGCAGTTTAAAGTCCTTCCTACTTGTCCTGTCCTCTTGGCTCTGTCTCTGTAAGGACAGCAGGAATTTAATCCTGATTAATTCCAGTGATGGAAATGCCAGGAACAAGCTGCAGCTCTTTTGTCTGGGCTGAGTTCCTTTCCTGGCCAGCAAATCTTGGATGTGATACAGAGGTGTCAACCCCTGGTCCCTTTTGTCCCTTCTCCCTGTCACAGGCGACCCCTCCGCACACAAGTTCAGATGGAGCTGGGATGTTCTTCAGGAGGTTAATTTGGGCAGCCGGAGGGTGAAAACAGTCTCAGGATGTGTTGGAAGGGCTGCTGTGGCTCTGGAAATATTTCAGGGCTGTTCCCAGCCTGGCCTTTCCCGGTGTGCAGGCACAAAGGGCTGGTCTGGGCTGTGGGGGTGTCCCTGGCCCTGGTTTAGCATCTCCCCCTGCTGAAATGTTCCTTGGTTGTGTCCCTGTGCCCCAATGGGCTGAGGCAGCTCCAGAGGAGTGATAACAGCCCTGGAGAGATGGAGACATGGGAAAATGAAAAAAAGAAACCCCTTCCAAAAAGTGATTTAACCCCTGCCATCCCTTGATCTAAGGGCTCACGAATATCCCTTTTCTATCAGGATCCATGTCACATCCCCAGGGATCACTGCCAAATTCCCTGCACAGCGGTGACTCTGCCTTTGCACAGAGCTGAAGTCCATTAATGAGGGCTGGACTCCTGTTCTTTATCCAGACATCATCAGAAATTGGGGTTTTTTTTGGCTACTGAGCAAATGTTTGGAGTCCTTCAAATCCTTCAAAGGGGCAACAGAATCAAGCTCTGCTGGAAACTTCCTTTGGGATCCTGAGCAACTTCAATCTAAATTTACAAACTCAAAACCAGAGAGGTTTTTGTCTTTCACAGGGATTGTGGTGGCTGTGGAGTTCTATATTTTGGGGGGTGTGAACTCTTGTTCCCAGCTTGAGATCAGGGGCACTTCAGAGCCAAAGGATTTTCGGGGCTGTGAGCTTTAGCCCTATATTTAGCTGCTCCTATATTTAATGAGTCCTATGTTTAGCGAGTTCTATATTTAGGGAGTCCTATATTAAGTAAATCCTATATTTAGTCCTATCTGTATTTAATTAGTAAAACCATTCCCGCCATCCCACCTGTAGCTCTCTGACCTGTTAGACCCAGCTTCCTTTGGGAGAACAATTATCCCTATGGATCAGGGGTTTTTTCCAGTAGTTTAGGAGTGAAAATCCCTTTATTATTGTAAGAATGCATCTTCCAGGGCCACCGAGTGCTGCTCCTCAGCAGCATCCCAAGGCTTGGCAGCTGAATTATCCCCATGGGGGATTTTTTTGTCAGATCCATGCACTTGGGAGGTCAATTCTCCCTGCCTGGATAAGGAGAAATTTTTGTGTAAAAAGGCATTTCTCGGAGCTGTGTAATGAATGCACTGCAGCAGCAGTGACTCCACACTTCTGCTCCATCCCTCTGCTGATCCCGACATTTTCCTCACCCTGTGCGTGCCAGAGCTGGGGATGGGGATTTATTGATTGCTGGTGCAGCAAAGTGATGCTCAGCCCGGCCAAAGTGATTCAAGGAAAGCTCGTTTTGCTGAGCCGTGGGGTTTTTTTCACCTTAAATCTGAGCTCTGTCTGCTGCAAGAAACCTTCGGCGGGAGTCGGTGGCATCAAGGAATTCACATGAATAACGTTTGAAGTTTTTTTTTTCTGACAGTGAATGAGGGGATCTGGCGCAAAGAACTGCTGGGGATGGGGGGAAAAAAAAAGGCAGAAAGGTTGACGTGGCAAATTTTGTGTTTTCAAAGTGAACCCCAGTGAGAGCATCACACAAATAGAATCAAATCCACGGAGCAAGGAGTCCATGGGAGCACGGGAGGAGCTGGATCCTGAGGCTTTCATGAGCTGCCACTGAGCTCCTAAGAGTGTGAAAGTGGGAGAAATAATTTATATTTTGTTATTATTTCATTAATAGTATTATTTTCATGTATTCTAGGGTTTTCTTATCTACAGTAATATCAGTCGCTAAATCCTCTGCATGCAAGAAAAGCTCAGAATTCGAACAAATTTAAAAATCATGAGGCAAAAAAGCAAGTAGAAAGTGAGGAAAGTATGGATTAGTTTTTTCTTTTTCTCTGAGGAAAAGAAATCCTGGCTGTAAATGAGAAATATTTCTCCTTTCAGATCCTCGGTGTTGTTTCAGCACAGCAGTGCTGGTGTGAAATCCAGACTTGACCTCTGGATTGGGAATTTCAGTGAATTCATTGAAAAAAAAATAAAACCAGTAACAAACATTGATCTTTTACAGGGAAAAATTGTCTTGAGCTTGAAATCTTGTAGGATGAATTCTGGTGACAAAAAAAAATAAAAAAATTTTAAAAAAATTTAAAAAAAAAAAAAAAAAGAGAGAGAGAAAAGGGCAAAATAGTCAAGTGAAACATTTCAGCAGCTTTAAAATCTCCCCCTGCCCCAGGTGTGAATCCATTGATGGACATCAGTGTCCTTCCCGAGCATACGGAATTTGCAGATTTGGAATTTGGGTCCTTTGGAGTTACAGAATTCGGGTGGAAAGTATGCAGAGGAGTGAATGAAATTCCCAAGGCGGGCCAGGCACGAGGAAGGCACCGCCCAGGAATTGAGAGCAAAGGGCCGGGATGGGTGTGGGGGAGCAGCCGTGGGGCTGGCAGGGATGGCAGGGGTGCCAGAGGGAGGGAAACGCCGGGGATCCCTGGATCCGAGATTCCCAGCTGGGCAGGGATCGAGCCCTGGGTTGGATGGGAGAGCTGCTGGGGGGTTTCACCTGTTCTCCCACCCATTTCTGTCACCTTATCCCGAATAATGCCCTCACATCTCCATCCATATCCCAAATATCCGCAAGGATATCCATCCACATTCCATATCCCCAAATATCCCATCCACACCCCATATCCATATCCCAGATATCCATAAGAATATCCATCCACACCCCATATCCATATCCCAAATATCCACAAGAATATCCACCCACATCCCATATCCCAAATATCCACAAATATCCATCCATATCCCATATCTATATCCACACATATCCATCCACATCCCACATCCATATCCCAAATATCCACAAGAATATCCATCTACAGCCCATATCCATATCCCCAAATATCCATCCACATCCCATATCCATATCCCAAATAATATCCATCCACATCCCATATCAATATCCCAAATATCCACAAGAAGATCCACCCACACCCCATATCCCAAATATCCACACATATCCATCCAGATCCCACATCCATATCCTAAATAATATCCACCCACATCCCACATCCATATCCCAAATGATATCCATCTAGATCCCACATCCATATCCCAAATATTTTCCCCTCATTTTGCCTCTGGGTCGAGCTTTAGCCAGGCCAGGCCATGCCTGAGCGCAGCCCTGGAGGGGACTCTGGTGTCTCCTGGCCTTTCCCTGGTGTGGGCAATGATTTCCCGCCTTTTCCTGAGGTAAAACCATGGAATTCCAGCACACAATTAAAGCATGGAGCACAATTAGCCGCTGTTTCAATGGCAAAATGAACAATTAATGAAATGCACAGGAGTGCTGCCTAATTAAACGATTCTATCCCTTCTAAATATGGATTATTTACATTAATGTGAAAGCAGAGCTGGGTGGAACAGCCAAACCCCCCCGAGATTCGTGAATTACTACGGGATAATTGCATTTATGCACTTTTTAAAGCAAATTTTTTTTAGCATTTAAAAAATTTTAAGGCTTTTCCTAGGCTAAGGAAAGGAGAAGGAGGGACATATGTGTTCCCACCCTGGAGCCAGGACTCTGCTCCAGCTCGTGCCAGCCCGAGCTCTCCTGATCTACATTTTATCTGCAATGCATCAGGAGTTTGTGGAGCTTCTTTTATTTATTTATTTATTTATTTGGCACAATTCCTGCGGCCCGTGCAGAGATGCAGCCTCACCAGCCAGGTGCTGCATTCCCTGTAACCCTTGGATTGCTGCTCCAGGAAAACCAAAGGATGCACTCCTAAACCCAAAAAAACCTCTCTGTGCTGAAGTAAATTCCAATTACAGCAGCTCTGAGGAGAATACTCCAATTATTTTACAAACCGAAGGTTTTTTAAAGATGTTTTCAAGGCCAAATAATAATGATTTGTAAGTTTGTTTTTTTTTTTAAGCCTAGAGAATTCAATTATTTTTTTAAGATTTTTAAGCCAAGAAAACTCAATGGTGTTTAACTCTGTGGTTTTTAAGGGGTTTTTTTAAAGCTCAGAAAACTCAGTGCATATGGGCAGGTACAGGCTTGATGTTCCAGGGTCATGGAATTTGGGCCCCTGCCAGATTTCCTGGGTTGGTTTTTTTCCTGGATTCCTTTTTTATAAATCTTCACCGGCTATCATTTGCCTTGGCCTTCAATGAATCTGATTATTCTGTAGTGCAGAAGAAAAAAAGACATAGAAACAAGTGATGATAAAGAGCTCCTGGGTGTATAAAGGGAGAAATCTTTTGTCTACACCAATATTTGAGGGTTTTGGACAATTTTTTGTTTTTCTTTTTTCATCAGGGGGACGTGGCTGTGCTCAAATCCCCATCAAGCTGCAGGAATTGCAGGCAGGGTTTAGTAGGGGTTGTCTCTCCCTATCCTGTGCCCTCTTTGGGTTCATTTCTCTAAATAAATTGGAAAAAAAAAACCAAACAAAAAGAAACCCAAAAAAAACTTTAGGGCTGTTCCTAAAAGCTCTTCAAGTCTAGGTGAGGAAATCAAGGCAGAATCCTGTTTTTTACAGGCGAAAAAAAAAAAAAAAAAAGGAGATAAGGGCAGTAAGATTTATCAACAAAGGCTGCAGTGATGAGCTGCCTCTATGGTTTGGTATTTACAATTTGGATTAATAGCTCAGTGAAATAATTGATGATAGATTTAAATTCATTTCTGAAATCCTGAGGCTTATTGAAAGATTTTGCTGTTCAACACAAACTGGAGAAGCAAAATCTTCCCTGAGAGTCCCAGTCCCCTTCTACCACTGCTTCCAAAACTCAGTCTTTTACAAAACTTCACTAAAATTTAGTGTAAAGAAAGTTCAGTTTAAAAGCATCAATCCCAATCCTACAGGAGCTTGGAAAGGTGGGAGAGACCCCCCAAAGCCCTGACCAATTCCATCTCCCTGTGTCAAGGCTGGGTGAACTGCAGGTGGATGGATCTGGAATAAATTGGGTTAATGTCAGGGATTTTGGGGCTTCTGCAGGTTTCCAAGTGGTATTTTCAATGCCAAGGGTGACTTGGAAAATATTACAGATACTCTGGATCTATACAAGGGGGAATATCCCAAAGGGGTGTAAATCCCTCCTGAGGAAGTTGCTTCACTTGGAGCATTTGAAATTTCCTTTATGGATCTTAATTATTTATATTTTATATTANGATGACACACAATGACAGAGATATTTCCAAAAGTGCTGCTTTAGGAAGAAGCAGTTCCCATGAAAACATCCCATGGTCTCCTTCCAGCTTCAGCTCCTTGATCTCCCCAGTTCCTGAGCATCTCAAAGCCAAACTGGAATTAATGGCAAAGGACCCTGAAGAACAAAAGCATTTAAGATTATGAAGATGTATAAGGGTATGATGTATTTAAAAATGTGCTTTTTGCACAGTTAACATTTTTCCAGACTGGAAGCCTTAATGTCTGATTGAAGGTTGTTCATGAGGCATCTCTGGAGATGGAAGAAACAATAAAAGTGATTTAACAAGAGGAAAAAAACCAGAGAGGCAGCAATAAATCTGAACATTGTCTGGGTACCAGCTGCCATAGATTGTGGGGATAATGGCACATTAATGCACAAATCAATAGTCAGAATTAAAGCCAGTTCCCAGTCAGGCTCCTCAGAGCTCTGCCAACCTTAACCCTGATTTTTCTCTCTTGGAGAAGGAGTGAAAGGTGCGGATGTGAAGTGAAGGGTGTTGGATGTGCTGCTGGTGTGGAATCTTAGAGAGAGCAGCTGATCCTGTTTTCCTGGGAATCCTGGTGGGAATGGAGCAGGAACTGTGACCCTTTGCTCAGAGCCTTTGCTGGGCTTTTTGCAGCTCATTTTTGGGGCTGGCAGCAGAGAATCCTCTGGCTGGAGCCCCTCCTGGACTCCAGGGAGCAGGACAGGGAGAAACTGGAGCAGGAATGGGGCAGAGAATCCTCCAGCCCTCCCTGGGTTCTGGGCAGCAGGACAGGGAGAAACTGGAGCAGGAATGGGGCAGAGAATCCTCCAGCCCTCCCTGGGTTCTGTGGAGCAGGATGAACAGCTGGCCCAGGAATGGGAGCCGAGCTGTCCATGCCTGGCCTGCCATCGCCTCNCGGGGCAGAGAATCCAGCCCTCCCTGGGTTCTGGGAGCAGGATGAACAGCTGGCCCAGGAATGGGAGCCGAGCTGTCCATGCCTGGCCTGCCATCGCCTCCGAGCTGGCCAGGTTCATCTGGGGCCGTTTTTGGGGACACGGCTCATCAGGGCTCAGCTGCTTAACGGGTTGTGACTGAGCCGCTCCTCTGCTCCGTCCCTGAGTGGGAGCACAGGAAGTGAAGTGAGGGCCCAGACACAGGGGGATGAGGCAGAGCTTTGTCTGCCCTTCACGCACCAAACCAGCACAGGCAGCTGTGAAATGTCTGTCAGGGGCTGCTTGCACAGAACCTGGCTCTGGGATCTGCTGGTTTTGTCGTGGCATCCTTGAAAAATATGGATTAAACCCTTGGGAACTTGGCCATGAATGCATGAATCTATCTCAAATGTCTGTCCTGTGTTAAAGCCAGACTGGGTGGGCTTGGAGCAGTGGGAGGTGTCCCTGCAGGGGTGGCGCTGGATGGGATTTCAGGTCCTTTCCCACCCAAACCATTCCATGTTCCATGTTCAGGTTTTTGGAGATGCATCAGTGGATCCCGGAATGGGTCATCCCAGTTCAGGCACAGCTCATTTGTCTCCCTCCATCTCCTGAGAGGCTCCGTTTGCTGAGGACACCTGATCTGGGCAGCCCTGAGAGCTGGTGCTAGTTTGGCTTCTGCTTTCCGAGTTCCACGGAATCCTGGAGTGGTTGGGTTGGAAGGGAACTCAAATCCCATCCAGCCCTACCCCTGCCAGGGGCAAGGACACCTCCCACTGTCCCAGGGTGCTCCAAGCTGGCCTTGGACACTTCCAGGGGTCCAGAGGCAGCCACAGCTGCTCTGGGAATTC
>VWZN01002260.1:152114-166038 GCA_013396955.1 Regulus satrapa
AAAAAAAAAAGGGAAAATACCTAATTTGGGGTGAAAAACAGAGTTATTTAAAAAATATATATCACTTTTTAGTACCTGAAGCTTGGAGCTGCTGCACTTCAGCACCAGGGTTAGCTTAACCAAAATATTTCTGACCTGTAGAAAGTGATCCCAGTTATCCCCTGAGGACATTGCAATGGATGTGGCAGGAAAACTGAAGTTTTAAAGTCAGTGTAGCTGTTGTAGAGTTGGAACAATGCTTTTGTGCATTTCCACTACCAAAAATCAGAAAAAGAAATTAAAGATCTTCAGGGCTGCGAATTATCTCAGAGAGAGAGAGAGAAAACAAAGTCGGTAAGCTTGGAAAAAAGAGCAGGAATTTCTTGTTTTGCTTCTTGGCTCTGGTCAGTGCAGGGAGGTGGGAGCAGAGCAGAGCCCAGAGGTGCCGGCCTGGGGACCATAAAAACCCCACTGGTTTTATAGCATTGACAATCACAATAAAAACTCAATTAATGCACGTGTTAATAGCGTTTGGAAAGCGATTTCAGAGCCATGTGGAGCACAGGAGGAGAGAGACGGAAGCTTTTAAAAATGCATGAGGAGCCAGAGCTGCAGGAGCAGATTTTGCTGATGAGGAGGAAAAGCAGAGACACGTTGGTGTCCTGTGAGCTGGGGCTGTGTCCTCACAGAGGATTTGTTACGTGAGCCACACATTTCTGCTCTATCCCAGCACAGGCTCATTAATCATGCATTAGCCCTCGTTAAATTCCTTTAACTAAATATTGTTCTGGGTGCTGCTGGTGCCCAGGACATCCTGCGGGAGATCTGCTTTGCCCTCTCCCTTAAATTAATTGGGTGGTTCCCCCGCCCAGGGTAATGAGGAGGGTAAAACACAATTCTCCTGCTCCGGAGCGCCGGGGAGGGTTTGGGTTGGGAAGTTCAAGGCCTGTGTAGAGGGAGGGACGGATCCTGATTCCTCCCACTCTCTGCTTCGGGAAATGTGGGATGCTGAACATCTCAGCTGCAGCAAAATCCTGTGCTCACTCAAGTTCAGGAGTGGGTTTGGACAAAATCCTTTTTGTCTGGGCATTTCTAGAAGGATCAGAGTGGTTTGGAAGAGGAGCTCCACAGATGCTCCCAGTCAGGAGGAGCCACTTAAGACAATTAAAGCAGGATTTGCAAAAGCAGCTCAATTATAGCTGTTTTTTTTTTTTTTTTTTTTTCCCCTTGGAGAGACTCCAGACTTATTTATTTCCTTGTATCGTCTGAAAGATGAGAATATCACTCTCTCCAAATAATAATTAGACTCTGCAGTGCCTCGGTGTGGGAGGAATTCTCAGGCAGCTTCGCTGACCTTTGGATAAAGGAGCTCCCGGAGTTCAGTGCCACAGTGACACCTTCAGAGGGGATTGGGGCAGGATCGTGGCTCTGGAAGTGCAGAACCCATGGGCTGGGACAAGGTGGCTTCACCGCCAGGTTTTGGTCCAGTTTCACCTCTCTGTGTGTGTGTGTGACAAGTGATGATGCAGCACTTTGCTGCTCTGGATGGAATGAATTCCCTCCAGAAGCGATCCTGCCATCGATAATAAATTGGGAAGGTGCATCAGGGATGGAAGGGATCCATTTCCCAGCTTTAAACCAGAGTTCCCTTTTTTTTTTTTTAGGTCCTGTAGGGCTCAGTGTTGTGTTCTGGGCTAGGTTCCCATAGAACAAATGAGCCCCAAAGTCCCACTTAAGGAAAAATCCTGGTGTTGTTTTAAACCAAGTCTGGAATGTGGGAAAGGGGAGGAAACAATGAGTGTAGAAACAGCCTAAATCAATTTTCCTTGAACATGTCTCTTGTTTTCATTCCGACTGATGTGGTGAGCTTTAATGACAGAAAATGTTGCTTACAGAGTGGTTGTTTTCAGAATTTATCCAATTGCCACTTGGCAAAAGACAAATGATGAGCCTTCAGCAATTCCACCTTATTATAACCAAAACAACAACCCAAACACACATTTCACAACACCCCATTGTACTAAAAAAATGGAATTTAGAAAGATTAACTCCCCAGCTGAGAGAGGCTGCGAGAGATTAATGCTTGGAAAGATGCTTCTGTCGTTACTTTTCAAGCTCAATAACGGACTCACACTTTGTGTTTCCCATGTGCTCATTCCAACAATTATTAATTTTGACTTACAGCCAATTAATTTCTAATTCCATTGGACTTTGTGAGGCTGCAGAAATTGTTACTGCTACTGCCTGTTTCGGTGAATGCTGCCATTTACCTTCTCCTAGACAAAGACTCATTAATCTCAGTATTTAATCCTGTGAACTATTGATATGAAATCCTCTGAATAATTATTCCAGCTCCTCCAGACGTGGCAGTTGCTTCCCATGTTTTCCAGATGTTATTTTGGGGTATGTTGCTTTTTTTTAAGTTCAGAATTCAGGAAGCTTCACGTGGAGTTGAACAGAAATTTAATTTCAAAGTGAGTTTTATGAAACTTCACTTTCTGTCACCCGAGTCTCAAAATGTGTCACTCACTGAAATTTGACTTTTAAAACACCAAAGAGCTTCCTTGTGGGGAGGAACAGGATGTTTTGGAGAGGGGAGGCTTTGAAGGGAGTGCTTTCCTTTTTATTTGAAAGGAAAACGCAAGAAGAAAGTTGTGGGGGTTTTTTTGCTGGAAGAAAGGATTTGCTTGGTTATCTGAAGTATAAACACAAGAAGAAAGTGGGTTTGAGGCACTCCAAGATCAGAAAGGTCCAGAATTTCTTATCCAGGCTGGATTATTTTTCCATTTCATTGGGATTTGGCTTGTTTGAGGTCACAGGGGTGGTAAAGCTGGGAGTGTTGGGAGCGTCCTGAGAACTCAGGATTGCTTTGTAACCCTAAAAAAGGGCTTTGGGGGCAGCCAGAAGTGCAGGGTTTGTCCATCCCTGCAGGCTCAGCTGGATAAGGATGAAGAACATTCTGCTCCCCTAATTAACATCCAGATTAATGAGGTTTTCCATGGAAGCTGTGGCTGCCCCATCCCTGGAAGTGTCCAAGGAGCACCCCGGGACAGTGGGAAGTGTCCCAGCCCAAGACAGGGGTGGGAAAAGATGATTTTCAGCTCCTTTCCAACCCAAACCACTCCATGTTTCTGTGAATCCTCATTCCCAATCGAATCCTGCTCTGCTGCTTTACTTCCAGAGGAAATTCTGCTTTTAGTCTCGACATTTGGGGGGAATCCTTGGAGCAGCTCCGTAAAGTTCAGGCATCCATAAAACCCCAGGCCCTGCACCAGCTCCAGCCTGGGCCAGGCAGTTCTGGCTCTCTCCAAGCCTCTCCCTGGTGCCTCTGCCCAGGATGAAATGAAATCCTGCTGAGCTCCACGGGGAAGGGATTATTTGGGTCGAGATGTCACAGCTGAGGCAGAACTGAGGCAGCCCCAAGGTTTTTCCGTAAGACACTGGTTGGGGTTTTTATTTTTGATCAAAAGGTTTGGAGCTCTCCAATGGAAAAGCAATCTTTGGGGAAGCTGATTAAAGCACAGGACTTTTTATAGCTGACAGGGATGAGGCTGGGGCTGCTTTTGGCTCCTTTGATTTCCCCTCCCGAGGGACCCCGTGCCCATTCAGGGCTGAGCAATCCTGGTCCTGCTGCTGCTGTTGGGAAATGCTTCCCCTCCTGTGCTTTATCCTCTTTTGTTTCCCTCAGAAAGGTTTTTCCAAGTGCATTGTGGGGACAAGTCCTGGGGAGTTTTTCCCCTTTCCTTGCTCAGACAAGGAACTCCCTGAGGGTGGGAGCAAATCCAGCACTGCTCCTCCTCCTCCTGAGTTGGGAACAGCAAAATGTCTTTGCCACAGTGATTCCAGATTTTCCAAACACACGGGACTTGGATTTCTTTGGATGTGATGTGTGAGAAAAACAGCACCAGACTTGTGTTTTTTCTAGAAACTTCAAATTTTGTTGTTGCTGTTGTTTTTTAGACGAATAAAAAACATAGAAAAATATTTTCCACTCTCCATTGTGTTGGTGGGTGGCATTCTGGGAAGGAGATGGAAGATGATCCCTCTCCCACCCCCCACACACATGGGTGTTGTAATTACAGGTACAGGACAGTCCTTGCTGCTCTTCACCAAACACCCCCAGATCCTCTCACTTGGTTTCTGAGCAGAGATTTCCAAGGTTTTCCAGGTGGAAACAAAGCCAGAGGTTTCCTGAACCCTCCGTCCTTCCCCAAGCTTTCCATGATGAGCTGGTTTTGTTTCTGCTGGGAGAAGTGTCCCCAAAAGTGACATTATTTTGTCCTAATCAGGAGCTGCTTCTTCCAGCTGCAGTGCACAGGCCTTTTAATTAAACACCATCCTCTTAATCAAAGCCTCAGCTTTTGGAGATGTCACCTTGTGGAGCCTGCTGAGGACGGAATCAATTTTTTTTTTGTTTTTGGCTGAGAGGGTTGTTGTTAATAACACAAATGGAAACTGCTCTTGGAAGAGCTGCTCCTCGGCTGGATCTGGCTGCTCCTGCCAGCTCTGTGTTCTTGGCTCTGGAGTGGATTTGCTGATGACTTTGGCACGTTCTGGGCTTGGTTTTCCCTCCATCGCTTTCCTGTGACAGTTCTTCCCTGTGGAACGCCAACAGCTCTTCCCTAAGCTCAGAATCGTGGGCACATGGGATGTCTTGGGCTGGGAGGGACCTTAAATTGTCCAGTGCCACCCCTGCATGGCAGGGACACCTCCACAGCCCCAGGCTGCTCCAGCCGGGCCTTGGGCACTTCCAGCGATCCAGAGGCAGCCACAGCTGCTCTGAGAATTCCATCCCAACGCCCTGACAGGGAAGAACTTCTCCCAAATATTCAGTCTAAACCTCCCCTACTTCAGTTTAAAGCCCTTCCCTCTTGCCCTGTCACCAGGGAATGGCTTTAAAACAAAAGAGACACAATTTAGACAAAATCTTGGCAACTTCCCTGGCACAAAGCCCCTCTCCAGCTTCCTTTAGGCACGGGAGTTTTCCTAAACCCTCAATCCCATGGATCCCACCAGGCATCCCTCACGATGTGTGTGCACAGCCCCACCCCTGGCGCGGCTGCTTGACTCTGGAGCTCCTTGTGCAGCAGCCCGAGGTGAGGGGGGTGGAAATGCACCCCCAGCACACACCTGGCCGCGGTGGGAGCAGCGGGGTCTCCTCGGGCCAGCGGAGGCAGCTGCCCTGCACTAAGTGGCTCTGACACATTGCGTGACTGCCTCGTCCTGCAGCTCCCACTCATCCATGCCCTAAAATATTGATGCTCCACGGCAGCAGCGAGCGCTGGCGTTGGGCGGGGCGAAGCTGCTCAGGTAGAAAATGCAGCTCTGCAGCGAATCCGTGGGTGGGTGTTCCGCAGGGACACCTGAGGAGTCTCAGGGCTGGATTATTGATGGCCCAGGTGCTGCTCCCACATCCCCCACGTTCATGCAGCCCCTTCCCAGCCCTCGGGGGCTCCGGATCCTCACGCTCTGTGCGGGTTGTGTGGGGTAAATCTGTCCTGTCAGCTCTTCTGGGACACGCTTCTGCTGCAGGGGGTGGGAGGGAGCTTTTCTCTTACTCTCTGTAGTAGAACAGCTTTTGTTTGTGGCTGGGGATGTGTGAGGAGCGAGCATGGCACCGGTGGTGCCCTGAGGATGCAGGCCTGGAGCAGCCTGGGACGTGGAAGCTGGCCCTGCCCATGGAGCATTTTGAGCTGTCACCCACCCAAAGCTGTCCCATCCCTCTGGAGTTTGGCACCTGAACCTCCCCGAGCAGCTGTGGCTGTGCCAGGGACAATATCTGGGATAGTAAAGGAGAAATGGAGCAGGTTCAGACATCCTCTGGCCGAAATAAAGTCACTGCAGGAGCTCAGACATGGGGAACGGGGGGCACTGCACGGAAAGAGGTCACCTGGGGCTGCTCCCTCTAATCCCATGGTGCCAGAGCTGGGATTTCTCTGATCGCTGCCATTATTTCTCATTCACCAGCAGGAAATTCCAGCTGATTATATCAGGAATTTATTAATTGGATCAGTGATGGAGATGGGGAAGGGCCATAGGCTCCCCCAGATCAGAGAAGAGCGAGGGATTTCATTATCCCTGGAGCCATCTCCTTCCCCTACAGCAAATGTCAGCTATTGATGAATGTTTTGCTGATGATCTGATCATTGGGAAAGGAAAAAGCCCTCCAATGTTTCTGTATCGATCCAATTAGCATTAGGAAGGGGAAGTTGTGGATGCTGCCATAAATTAACTGATTTCTTTGTGATTTGGTTTTTGGGGTGCTGAGCACGGCTTTCGAGATCTGCTCCTAGGGCCAGCATTTGATCCTTCACTGGTATTTCCATCCAGGAATGAGACTAAATCTATTTTTCCACTGAGGGTCTGCATTTTTGTGGATAAAATCTTTAATTTTAGTCAGGGATGGGCATGAACTCGGAGGATGCAAAAACCTGATTGTGGCAGGAAAATCTGACAGTAGCCACAACACATATAAAAAATGGATCCTGATCTTCCACTTTATTCCAGCAGGAAGGAATGGCAACTTTTTAAATGTGTTTTTTTTTTTTTTTTAGTTCTGCTCAGATGTGGAGCTCTGCACACTCATTTCTAACCCCACCTGGCCGTGGGGGCCGTGTGGCTGCTGTCACTGGAATATCGATCTTGAGTTGGGCTTTTCTATCTCCTTATCCCAGCTGAGGGCTCATTAAACAAAGGCAAACACCATCAAGCAGATTGAAATGCTAAAATCTGACAAGAAATTCCATTGGGGAGGGGGGGGGCGGAATCCAAACCAAGAATTCCTGGAGGAGTTCTGAGGCATGGGCAGCAAAGGGCTGGATCCAAACTCCCCCTGGGTGGCTCAGCTGGGGCTGCAATTTGCAGCAAACTGGAGGCCTTTGGGTCAAATTGGATTTAAAAAAAATTTTTTTTAAATCAAGGTTTAATCTCTTTTTGTTCTGTTCTCTTTGGGATTTTTGAGAGATCAGCTCTGGCACTCAGATCCTGCAGGGCAGACCCGAAACGTGAGGGCTCTTCAAAACAGCTTAATATAAAAGGAGAAAAAAATTGGTAATAATAATAGTAATAATAATAATAATAGGAGGAGGAGGATGAATACAATAATAATGGCTAAAATACATTACTTTTTTGTGATGACCCACATTTAATTTGATTTATTTATAATCCAGGATCGTGCTGAATTCTTCTATGGAAAATGCAGGAAAATGTTGGATAGTGGTACAGATCCAAGTTTGCGTCAGCCTGGAATTTTTTCAGAGTAATCTAAAGGAAATTTTTTTAACTTTTAGTGTTTAAATCTTGTTTTTGTCTGTCTCCTGCTCCATTTCCCCTCTGATTTCTGGGCAGAACAACACCCTCTCCTCCACCTGGCTGTTGTTGGATGCCAGATCCTGAGCTCAGCCCTTCCCCTCTCCTGCCCATAATTCTGCAAAAAGAGATTTTATTCCCTGGCTGAGCAGTTTGGGGGAGGTTTTCATGCTTCCAATCCATCTTTAACAACCTTTTAGGAGCCTCTCTGGGGATTCCCGACCCTTCCTCTCAGAAACCCATTAAGAGCATCCTGAGATGGCCTCAGAGCAGGGACTGAACGCTCAGGGGTCACTGCACCCTTCCCAAGCCCCACTGGAGGCATTTTCAAGACAAATAACCCCTCAAAAAAATCTCTCTCCTACTGGAAAGAATGATTTTGCATCTTAACATCCTTTTTTTTTTCTTCTCCTCTGCCCAGATTTGCAAGGCTGCTGATCCACTGGGTTGTTTCTGGTTTCAAAGTGTGGTGGCATCCCAAAGGATGTCCCCGCAGCTCCTTGGGATGATGTTTACCCATGGAAATTGCAAACCTCCAGGCTTTAATAATGCACAGCGTTTGTTTCTCTGCAAGCCCTGCTGTAATTATGATAATAAATAGCTGTTGTAGATAAAGCACATCCTGGAAATAAATAGGAAATTCAGTGTAATTTCATCTTGGCTGGGAAGAGAAACACAACGAAATGCCAGGGATGCCTTTATTCTTGGTTTATTTGAGGCCCATGAATAAACAAAGCCTTTTATTTTTTTCAAATGCATGAAAATTGGAGGCACAGATCTTGCCTTTTAACAAGCTCAGTGTCACTTTATCCCAAGAACCTCCACCTCCCATGCAGAAGGCACAGCAGAGATCAGACAGCCTTCATTCTTATTTCTTCCATGTCTTGTGTCCCAGCTGTGGGTGAAGCAGAGCAGCTGGAGTTAACGGCCATTGTGCAATTAAAGTGCCAATTAACACTTTCACTGCATTTGTATAAAATAATCAGGTGTAGTCTGGGCTCTACTTATCAAAATTAACTTCTAATTAATTCTAATTTGACGAGGGCTTTGCTCTGTGAGCTGCACACCACAGCGAGGAATGATGTGTTTATTACCCATGAGCCTTTCACGAGCCACCCCTCCAAAATGCAGAATTCCTTCAGATGCCTTTTGAGTCAAAGGGGTTTCAAAGAGATCCCCAGGTCTGGCCCCACAGTTCCTTTATTTCAGGGAACCTCTCCATTCCCAGCTTCTCCTCAGATCTCTGCACACACTCTGGCGCTGCCACCAGAGCTTTTAGAGCTGCACAAGCCACAGGGACAGGTTTTCCTGGAAGCGGGAAAACCTCCTTCTCCTGCTCCTCCTTGGCAGGGAGAAAACAACTCCAGGAAACCAACGGAAGGCTTGGAACAGGAATCTGAAATCAAGACTGGAGGCTGCTGCTCCTGCCAGTCTGAGGCTTCCCTTCATCATTCCTGCTCTCAGGGAATGTTCATCTATGGGTATGACCTTCACAGCAGCACTTGTGGGTTTGCAGAGTAGAAATTAAAACTCCAGCAGAGCCTGGAAGAGCCCTGAAGGGAAGGGGGAGCCTTGGAGAGATGCTGTGAAAGTTGTCTGGGCTGTGTAGGGAGCTGGGGCTGAGCTGCCTCACCTGCCCTGGGATGCTCCATCCTTTGGGATGACACCACACCTGAAACCAGAAACAACCCAGTGGATCAGCAGCCTTGAAAATCTGAGGAGAGAAGGGAAAAAAAACGATGCTAAGATGCAAAATCATGGCTTCCATTAGGAAACATCTGGGGTTTGGGGGCTCATTTGTCTCAAAATGTCCCTGGGGCTTGGGAAGGGAAGGAATTCACAGCAGAATTCAGACAGTCCCAGTGTGGGGGGGCTGGCATCTGTGGCACCAGGGGCTGCCCACACCTGGGATCAGCAGCTCTGAGCATCATCCACTCTGGGATGGGAAGGGAGAAACTGGAAATGGCCCAGGCTTTGTGTTCCACTGGGTCAGACCCAGCTGGGGCTCCGAGCAGCTCCTGCTGCCCCTCTGGGGTCAGAGAGGAATCCCTATGCCAGAGGGCAGGGCTGGATGGGATATTGGGAAGGAATTCCCAGATAGGAGGGGGGGGAGGGGATGGGATGGAATTTCCAGAGGAGCTGTGGCCGCCCCTGGATCCCTGGGAGTGTCCAAGGCCAGGCTGGGATAACCCGGGCCAGTGGGAGGTGTCCCTGCCTGGCAGGGGTTTCAATTTAATTCAATTAAAGGTCCCTCCAACCCAAACCACCCCAGGACCCTGTGCTGGCCTGAATTCCCACCCTTCTGCCTTCTCCCCTTGCTTTTGCCCAGCTCTGCTGTGCTGGCGGGGATGGGGAAGGCGCAGTGGCCCCAGCTCTGCTGGCTGGAAACGCTGCAGCTGAATCTGCTTCTGCAAGAAAGGCAAAATCCTCCGAGACGCAAATCAGGTGCTGCACAAAATGCCTCCCTGTACCATGACAATTTTGGATTTATTAACCTATAAATTAACTAGGGAAGGCACCTGTAGAGTGAAGAAAAAAAGAGAGGAAAGGGGAAGGGCAGATGTTTATCTCCCAAAGTTGTCAGGCACATGCAGATATTTAATTATTCTACTTATCAAACTAATTTCTGTAATGATAAATAATAATCATCATCCTTCAGCAGCCTGTAAGGTTGCTTGCTGACACTCTGGGCATCCTTTAGTTTGCCACTGCTTTAATCCATATTCAGATGATGACAAGTGAGACACAACCCAGAGCTCTCTGTCTCCCTTTTATTGGGATAATTTCCCTCAGATAACCATTTATTCCCCAGTTCCTGTTTTTATTTTCCCAATTCCTTTGTGCTGCCGGGGTATTTAGAGGAGAAATGTGGGTTTGAATCCTAGCTCCAGATGGAAATCACGGAACAGAAACCACCCCAGCCAGAAATCCCCACTCTGGCCGCAGGGGAATGACCCGCTGCAGGTCAAACTCCACTCATGCACCCAGAAAGCTGTTCCTGCTCTGGGGTGACGCAGCCCTGCAGGCACTGGGGGTAATTGGGGCTGTAATTCCATTAAATTGACATTTCCTTCCTGCCTGTTCGGCCTGCTCGGGAGGAGTGATGGCCCCGGCAGTGGAAAGGGAGCGATGGAGCGCAGAGCGCTGACTCAGGGAAGGCTGCAAGGTGTGAAGTTGTCTCTTTTCCTGCTGCCCATGAGGGCTTTTGGCCACATCTGTCACAGAAACTGGCACCTGCATCTCCTGAGGGGCTGCGAGCCGTCAGCAGGCTGCTGAAAATAAACTGCAATTCCCACAGCAGAGCTGCCGCGGCTGCTGTCCCTCCTCTGCCAGCCCTGAGCAGCCCCAGCAAACCTGCAGGCTGGCACATCCCCCTCGTGTCAGTGCCAGAGGGGTGAAGGAACAGCCCCACAGCCTGGGGAGACTGTAATTCATCTTCTAAATCGCTTTATTCCTGGAGAATAAAGCCGGGGCGGGAGCTGAGGCGAGAGCTCTGCCGTGTTCCCCCGGACGCCTGGCTGTGCTTTATTCTGGGACACGAAACACCAGAGAAAATGTCATTTGTGAGCCTGCAGCATTACAGTTTGTACTCATTGTTCAGTTCCTGCTGCTGATGTTTTCATTGCAGCCTGCCTGACCTTGACGAGCAGCACACGGCGAGTGCGGGCTCCAGGCGCTGCTTACCCGGGAAAATGGGAATGCTCACTCTGCCTGGGGAGCTGCGACATCCACAGCAGACTTCCAGAAATTACTGCCCTCTTCATTAGCACGAGAGGCTGCAGGGTGGAGCCTTCCCTTAATTAGCTCGGTTGTTAAGTGCCTGAGATGGTTTGGAGTGGAGGAAGGAGCAGAAAGCAGGAATTGAAGGGGGAAAAGGCGCAGAAACAAAACCTGGTCCCCAGGGCAGGGTAGGGCAGGGCAGACCCGGTGGGATGGAGCTTTTCCAAGGCTCCACACTGAGGTGTGGAAAGGGAAAAAAATATAAAGGAAATACCTTTAACAAACCCCCAGAATCATCAAGTGATAAATTAGTTTAAAGTGACAGAGTAATCTTGATAGGTACAATAAATTATTCCCCGCTGCAGCTCAGGGGTGCTGCTGGAGTGATGCAGCAGCTCCAGAACACGGGCAGGATAACCCAGGCTGCAACCCCTCCTCTGCTCTTTGTGCCCTCAGATAAGGCATTAAAAAAAGAAACAAAGAAAAAAAATCTTTTGGTGATTATTGCAATGAATGCAGCAGTCCCAGGTGCAGTGATTGGTTTTCATGACATTGGTTTTAGTTTATTTATAGATTAGGTCGTTTACAATGTCTGGATGTCCAGAGCCTGGTGGAGCTGAAGGGAGGGGATTTTGGAATTAAATCCTGTGGTACCTCTGCTGCCACAGGCTCAGGGCACTGAGCCCATCCCTTGGGCCAGGAAGCACAGGGAGCGTTAAAATTCCTGCTGGAAGTGCAAAATTTAGCCAAACTTCAGCACCGTGAGCCTGGAGATCTTGCACTATTTTGCTTCTTCTTCTCCTCCTGGAAATCTGGGAAGGTGAAGCTGGATCTCCCTTCTTTCCCTGGGCTGAGCTGGAGGAGGCTCTGGAGAAGGAGGGTCCCGCAGAGCTGGGGCTGTTCCTGAGCCACTCAAACCCAGGGAACCTCCCTGGTTCCCATCCAGGCAGGGCTGGGGATGCTCCTGAGCCCCTCAAACCCTGGGAATCTCCCTGGTTCCCATCCAGGCAGGGCTGGGGATGCTCCTGAGCCCCTCAAACCCTGGGAACCTCCCTGGTTCCCATCAGGAAGGGCTGGGGATGCTCCTGAGCCCCTCAAACCCTGGGAATCTTCCTGGTTCCCATCAGGCAGGGCTGGGGGCTCCCAGAGGGATCTCCCCAAAGCCCAGGGCAGAGCAGTGACTGCAGCACCTGCAGCTGCCTCAGGGAGTGACTCAGGGCGGTGCAAGGACCAAACTCCTGCAGAGCTGCAGGAATTCCAGCCTTGGACCTTCTTGTTGATTCCACAATTGTTGCACCAGGGGTCGGAGTTTGGTGTTGCTGGTGCGTTCTGAGGGGATGCTGAGGCTGAAAACCCCAAATAAAAGCAGGTTTCTCTTGCAGGCTTGGCTCTGGCAGGGCCCCTGAGCAGCAGAAATCATTCCATGTACATTCAAGTGAAATTTTACCCACGCAGAGCAGTTTTCTTGCTGATCCCTGCTGCTGTTTCTCGTGTTATTTTTAAATCTTCCCGGTGTCGTGGCAGTGAGGGAGAAGCTGCCTTAATTACTGCAGATAAAATAAATCAGGGGAATCTCATTGCAAATGCAGGGAGTCGAGACGAGCCCAGCTCCAGCTCCCTGAGTCATCCTGCCAATAAAGGCTGATTAATCTCAGTCCCAGGCAACAGGATGCACATTCAGGCACTTTGGGGAGGCACTGCAGGCTTTGGGCTCCTTGTGCATCCTGAGGGCTGCAGGATGCAGACAGATGATGTCATCCTCTCCTGGATGAGAGCTGCCAAAAGGAAGAGACGTGGAAAGAATCCTGAGCAGGTTTTAAGCCTGGTTTTACTTTGTGGTAAGACAGACTCCCTCCATCCATCACGTGTGTGTATCTTTAGAAATCCTATTTGGGAAATGCAGATGTTGTTAGGAGGTCTGTCAGTCCTTGGATTCAAAGGTGGGTTTTGCTAATTTGAGTGTGCAAGTAAATGAACCTGAGGTTGTGGAACGCTGACTGGAGCAGAGGGTTCAGGGGTAAGGGAATCTGTGTTCATTCCCAATCCTGGCACTTGGGGAAGTCACCTTCTTTCTGATTACCTCACTTTTTGTTCTTTCCCTCTCCCTGAGATGTAACAAAACCCCCTGGAGAGCCAGCAGTGGTCTCAAACCATGTCCTTGAGTCCTGGCACTTGTCCTGGCCCCAGCACGGAGAGGTTTCCTGAGCTCTTGCATAATTCAGTCTGTTCTGGGACCAGGTTTGGGTTCACAGAGCTTTGGATGATTCAGGGGAGCAGCCAACAGGAGGGATGATAAATCTGCCATAAGAACCTTGAGTTGTTTTTTATCCAGATGAGGTTTAGGACCAGGAAAAGCAAGAGAAGGTGGAAACCACAAAGGTTGGAGGCAGCTGTGTCAGAGTCAGACTCAGCTCTCCTGCTCTAGTCAGTGCTGGAGGTGTGAGAGTTCCTGCTGCTCATGGTGGCAGCAAATTCCAGGGGCCTCCTGCTTTGGGCAACAGCAGATTCCAGCCTGGGTTTATGGGAACACAGAATAAATTTGGAAAAGCCCTCCCAGACCATGGAGTCCCAGCTGTGCCCAATCCCCACCTTGTCACTGAGTGCCACCTCCAGCCCTTCCTGGGACCCCTCCAGGGATGGGCTCTCCAAACCTCCCTGGGCAGTTCCAAGGCCTGCCCACCCTTTCCATGGGGAAATTCCTGCTGGTGCCCACCCTGAGCCTCCCCTGGCCCGGCCTGAGGCCGTTCCCTCTCCTCCTGTCCCTATTCCCTGGAGCACAGCCCGGCCCCCCCGGCTGTCCCCTCCTGGCAGGAGCTGTGCGGAGCCACCAGGGCCCCCCTGAGCCTCCTGTGCTCCAGGTTGAACCCCTTCCCATCTCCCTCAGCCCCTCCTGGGGCTCCAGCCCTTCCCCAGCTCC
>VWZN01002260.1:170608-185245 GCA_013396955.1 Regulus satrapa
CCAGGGGTGAATCCCAGCCCAGGGGTGAATCCCAGCCCCAGGAGCAGATCCCAGCCCAGGGATAAATCCCAGCCCCAGGGGTGAATCCCAGCCCAGGGGTGAATCCCAGTCCCAGGGCTGAATCCCAGCCCCAGGGGTGAATCCCAGCCCCAGGAGCAGATCCCAGCCCAGGGATAAATCGCAGCCCCAGGGGTGAATCCCAGCCCCAGGAGCAGATCCCAGCCCAGGGGATTCCATCATCCCGGGCCAAGCCCTTCCCTGCCCCGCAGGGACACGCCTGGGGCGGCACCCAGAGGGACCCTGGCCCTGCAGAGTCCCTGGAGCCCCCTGAGGGCAGAACATTCCCCGTTATTTGTCCTGGAGGCGCCTCCCAGTGCTTCCCTTTATTATTTGCCTGATTTGAACCCCTTCCAGCGCTCGAATGCAGCAAAAATGACATTTAGGAAGCAAATTGGGACATAACTCTGAGGTTCTGAAGGCTCCTGGAATAGAGAGCTCTGTGGAAGGATGGGGTGAAAAATTATTAAATGTGCTTTTAAAAGCCATTAAATTTCACTGCTGCGAGAACACAAATGTTATAAAGTTTCTCTGTGTCTATAAATGCAATAAACTGATTTTTGGTCTCTTTTTTTTTTTTTTTCTTCTTTAAAAAATTGCAACGTGACCTGAGAAAGGTGGAAAGTGAAGAGCAGTTGGAAATTATTCCAAAACCTTCTACCTCCTTTTTTTTTCTAATTATGATTTTAGGGGGGGAAGTAAAAGCTTTGAATAACATTGCAAAAGAGATTTTTTTTTTTTTTAAATTTAAATAGGAATCCTGGGGCTCTCCAGCCTGGGGTGATTTTGCCCCACAATAAAAACAGATTATTTAATTTTGCAGCATCCAGTTTATGGTTGCAATTAGAACAGAGTGCCTGGGCTCACCTGGAGCCATGCTAGGAGCTCTTCATGTTTGCTTTCCTAATTTACTTTATTCCTAATTTACTTTATTTTATTTTTAATTCCTTTTCCATTCCCACATCCCAGATCCTCATTAATTCAAGGTTTTTTGGTTTTTTTTTTGTTTTGTTTTGTTTTGAAAACAGAGAAATTTGTACTTATAAAGGACTGAATCTGCCCAAAGCAGGTGCTCTATGGACAGACACAATATTAAGCACCTGATTAGGTTATTATTCGTAACTTTTTCCCAATTATTGAGCTGCAGCTGCAATTATCCCCAATACTGAGGNAGCTGAGTGAGCTGCGGAGAGGAGGAATTCCTGGATTTCCAGCCCTGCTCCCTGTGTGGAGTGAGGGCAACCACAGACCTGGGACTGGAAATCCACCCAAAGGAATTCCAGATCCTGGGCAGGCTCAAAGCTGCCCCTCCGTGCTCTGCTTCCCCTCTCAGCTCACAGCTGAACTCTTTTCTTTCAAGAACTGTTTCATATGAGCAGTTTTCCATTAAGGAAATGAGCCTGGAATCCACAGGACTGTTCTTTCTTTGGCTCAGAGGTCACAAAATTCAATTAAAAGCTGCCCAGCGCTGCAGGAGGGAGCCAGGCTGTGCTCAGAGCACTCCAAGGTGCCTCAGACATCCTTGACACGGGCCTGGAAGGTGTGGAGTGGAGTCCGGGAGGGACCGTGGCCACCCCTGGCACATTCCCGCCAGCCCCATTCCCAGCAGATCATTCCTGCAGTGCCAGGAGGGACCGGCAGCGCCCGCCCGGGGCTGCTCCTGCTCCGTGGCAGAGTTGAGGCTTTTATGGTTTTATTGCAACCAAGAAGACTTTGAGTGTGAGATCCGTTCGCCTTTTCAGACCTGAAAATAAATCCGTTTGGAAGAATTTTTTTTCCCTCTCTGGCCTGAGCCCCTGAGCTCTGGTGGCTTGAAACTTCTGAAATTGCTTTGAAAAGGAGGCCAGAATTAACACAAAGCAGCAAAGCCCCCGGGAGGAAAATGTGACATTAATTTGTGGTTGCGTCACTCTCTGATTTCATCACTGCAGGGTTTGGAAGGGGTTGGGAGTTAAGATGAAATAGTGGCTGCAAAACGTGGCCTCTGCATCGTGGATTCAAGGGCAAGATCAAATCATCCCCCAGCCACTGCCACTTCCAGGCCTTTGGTTGTCACGTGGGAGGCAAATCAACCCGAGTTCCACCCAGCACTAAATACATTTTCTGTTTGAAAGGCTCAGCCGAAGTCTGGGGAGATCTGGGGCTGTCTGGGCTGGTACTTTCAGGTGAATGTTTATCAAATCTTAACGATAATGAAGTTACTGGGAAGGATGACGTGGTTCTGACCCTTGAGCTCCATCCCTGCCCACAAATCTCTGCACTGAGTGTCCTTTCTGTGGCAGTCGCATGGATTGGTGGGAAAAGGGTTAAATTAAAGATCAAAAGGAAAAGCAGTGCATTGAAATAAAATAATCATCAAATTCCAGAATGGTTTGGGTGGGAAGGGAATTTAAATCCCATCCAGCCCCACCCCTGCCAGGGCAGGGACCCTCCCACTGTCCCAGGGGCTCCAGCCTGGCCTTGGACATGTCCAGGGACCCAGGAATAGCCACAGCTCTCTGGGAATTCCATCCCAGCCCCTCACAGACAGGAATTCCTTCCCAATATCCCATCTAACCCTGCTCTTTCATGTTTTAACCCATTCCCTTATCTTCTCCCTCCACCCTTTGTTCGAAGCCTCTCTCCACCTTTCCTGTCACAGTTCTGTCACCTCTAAGTTTCTTTTCTCCAGGCTGAACATTCCCCATTCTCTCTGCCTTGGGATGAAATGTTTGGAATGCTTCCTCTGGAATATGGATTGTCAGGACTCCCTGTGCAATCCCCAGCTTTCCCCAGCTACTGAGTGAGCAGCTGAATTTATGGTTTTTTTCCTTCTGAGTGATTTTCCCATTTTTCTCAGTCAAGTTGCTGCGGCTGCTCTCGTTAGCGGGACTCCGGGACACGGATTAATTACCCCGGGCAGGGCCAAGCCCGCGGAGCTGGAGCTGCAGGCTGTAAATCAGCAGGGCTGGGCACGGGGGCCAAGGTTTGGGAGTTTGGAAGGGCAGCCCTGCCCAGGGCACCTGTCCAGGTGCAGAGGGCTCGGGAACTCTGACTCCCAGCTCCCCTCAGGGACTGCAGGGCCCAGAGCAGGGAACTCCAGAGCCGGGAACTCTGCGTTCCTTCCACCCCAGTGTTGGCTCGTTGGGGGAAGTGAGCGGCGATCAGACCCCCAAACTCCAGCCAGGCCTTGTCCTTGAAGCGGCTCTCAGTCCTGACGCTTCTTTTCTGACAAGCTTGGAAAAGCTCCAGAAACACGGAATTAATTGGCTGCCTTGGAATCCGCAGGACTCCTCTGTGTCCTGAGCTGAGCTCCTCTCTGGAGCGAAGAACGTCCTGAAGGGACATTTCTTCCCCCAGGGGCTGCGGGAGCGCCGCGACCGCCCTGGATTCGCTTCATCCAGAGAATTTTGTGTTTCCAGTTGGACTGGAGAGAGGAACGAGGGACGTGTCTTTACAAAACCAACTGTGGGTCTGCTGACCGGTGAAACCAGCACTGAGAGACGAAAGGAGCAGCGGGGAGGATTGCACTGAGTGATGAATGGATCAACGATATTTGCCTTTACAAACACACTGTGGGTTTGCTGAGAAATGAAATTGGATATTGAAAGACGAAAGAAACAATGGGGGGAAAAAAATTCCATGAGAGTTAAGAACTGAACTTAATTCTTAAGAGGGGAATTTTAGGTATCAGGTGCTCTGGAAAGTCTGTACCCCTCAAGTACCTCAGCCAATGGGGAAAGAGAGAGGGAAATTAGGATAAAAAAGGAGGCTGCATCCTCTAAAAACTGGAGAGACCCCAGGGGAAATGCCCCATGGCCTCTCCCTTTATTTGAATAAATTAAAAGGACTCCTCTGTCTCCTTTTTGGACACAAACCTCTAGTGTTTGTGGATTAACCTTCCTCACACCATGGAGCTGTTGGTTAACAAAACCACTTTAGTTTATAGGAGGAAGATGCTGCACATCTCCCTCCTTTCCACTTTTAAAAAAAAAATTTATTTTATTCTTCATTTTACGCTTATTTGAAAATTTTTATTTTATTTATCTATGTTCTATTTTAATTGTATTTGCCTGTAGCTGGGATAGCCTAAATACTTGTGTCAGCCTGAGCAGGTGGCTCTTCCACTCAGAGGGGATCCTGTATCTTAAATCCTGTAAATCACCCATTATTATTACAAACAAACATCCTGGGAGGCCATAAAATGGGATTTTGTGGCTGCTCCCATTCAGTCCTCAGTCGGTTGCACTAAAACTCTGCTCTGCATTCCACACTCCCTAAACACCCAAATCCTGAGTTTGTCTGAACTGGCAAAGCTCTGAGTTCCCCAAAATTTGACTGGGGTGCAACAGGGGCTAAAAAACCCCTTGAAATTATTTGGGGAACACAAAAGAAAAAAGAATAAGGGACCTGCAGACAACACTCAGACCCCTCACGGTGAAGAATTTTCCCTGCAAATCTTGAAAGATAAAAGGAGCGAGATTTGCCTTTGGTTGGGGGAGACATTCCGTGCTGGGCTGGTTTGGGAGTGCTCGGTGTAATTATTAATTACTGCTGGAGTGTTTGATGTTCCTCCTCCCCCGTTATCAGCGTGTTCAGCATCCACGGCTCTTGTTGTGCTTTGTGCAACTTTCATGCTCCATAAAACGCCCGCTGAGTGCTGGGGTGGGTAATCAGGATGTCTTCACCAGGGCATGGTTGTACAGCTCCCTGGCGTTTAAAAAAAAAAAAAAATAATTTTTTTTAAAAAAGGAAAAAAATTGCTTGAGCTAAAAATTATGGGGAAAATAATTTTATTTTTATGTATTTTTAAATATATTTTTTTTAAATCAACTTGCTTTGACAGGAGTGGAGGAAGCAGCTGCTTGTTGTTTGAAATAATTAAAAGAGGAGTAAAGCAGCTTTAATTTAGAGTCAGACGGGAGCACATCAGGACGAACGCGGAGATTGGGTTTCCTGTGACGGGAACAAGCGCAAATATCTGGTGAGCGGCCATCCCTGACGGAACAGGAGCAGTTCCATCCCAGTTAACTTTTCATGGAGAGCAGGAGCGATTCCTCGTCTCCTTCCAGGAATTGTAAATCCTCATTTAGCGCTGGCAGCTGCTAAGTGGGGGATTAATGGGAATTTGTCACCTTTTAAACTCCTCATCGACCAAAGGAGCCTCCTCGAGGCTGAGGAGTTCCGAGCCATGTTGGTTTAGATTATCACCGCGATTTTATGGCCCAGTGGAACGCAAAAAAGTCCTCATTCCTCATCCCTGCTACTCCTCGGAGTAAATCAATAAATAAGTAATGGCAGGCAATTGAGCTCCGTGCGAATGGATCGCTGTCCTCTTATTAAATGGGTACAGATTGAAATCCCAGCAGCAGCTGAGGGGAAAAATCATCTTGTCCCAGAACTGCTGGGAAACCCAAGATGTAATTTAGTATTATTGTCTGGTGTAAATGTTTGGGATGGATTTTTTTTTTTTCTTTCTCCAATGGATTTGTTCAAGGAGCCTCTGCATGTGGAATTCGTCTGGTTTAAAAGGTGGGATTTGGGCAAAGGTTGGGTTTGATCTTGGAGGATTTTTCCAGCCTTCACGATTCTGTGAAATCCAACCGTCAGTGGGAAGAGTTTTAATGCAAGAGAAGGGTTTCTCAGAATAAAAAAATAAAGCTGTGGGAGGGTGTCTGGAGTCAGGACAAGGGGAGGGAAGGGAAAGGGCTCTTAGGGTGTCCCAAGGTGCCCAAGGAGACACAACAATAAAAAGTAAAACAACCGATTCCAGCTCTAAATGCTGAAGTCCATCAGTGCTGCAATAATTTGGGGAAATATAATCCTGGGGAAATAAGAAATTATTATTTAATTCCTGGCTATAATTTGATTTGCAGCATTTCCATCCAGCAATTTCTGTGTTCAGCTGCTCCTGCCAAGGTTTGATTCTCCGTTCTCCCCTTTGCCCTGTAAATACCCAGAAATACCCAGAGCCTTTGTTTGGAACATGTTGTTGTATAAATATCCCTGCTGGGTTCACAGCATTTCCAGGAGCTCAAATTAGCAGGGCCCGGATCAATGGATGCAGAGCTGACATTCTGCTGTGCTGGCTCAGAGCTGGGAGCACAATCTGCCGGCTGGGTTTGGGACTGAGGGGATATTTCAGCGAGGAACGGCACAACCTGGGGATTTCAGCTGGCGCAGGAGCTGAGCTGTCCCAGGTTAAGTGTTCTCCACCACAGGGAATTTGTTCTCCTTTTCAAATTCCTTTTGGAACGAGAACTGCTGGGGGAAGTTGTCTCATTTGTCCACCTCTCCAGATCCTGCTGTTTCTTCATGCAAACAAAGTCTGGCTTTGTGCTTTTGCCTCTTCCAAAGGAACTGCTCAATCCCCTTAATGGAAACGGGGGGGAAAGCCAACCAAGTGACAAAATTCACAGCGATTCCTGTGGCTCGCTGCCACCAGCAATCCATCCCGAAGGCTCAGCTCATCCTTCGGACTCTGTCTCCATCCCCCTGCCAGGCAGGAATGATTTTCCCCTGCTTTCCTGCAGACAAAGGGGCTGCTGCCTGTGCAGATTTGGGATGGCTGAGCTGGCCTTGGGAAAATGAGAATTTTGGACGCACGTGGCTTCTCCAGACTGCTGTGTCTGGTGACGCCCACTTTAATTTCATTAACATTTGATTGTTTGCACTGGAATGAAAAGGTTCTCGCAGCCTGGATCCCACGTTTTCACACGATGGGGATTTGCAGGTTGGATATTTATCCAACAACTGAGTTTATAGGGATGATGGTGTAAAAGAATAGAATTTAAAGGGGGGAGGTGAATGTGATTTCACAGGCTGAGCATGTGCTGGGTCAGCTTGGCCCGGGAATTGTAACAAATCCCAGACTGGCTGTGAAGAGAGGGGAGAGCCCTTGGAGAGCAGCTCTGAGTGCTGGATGCCTCCCGCAGCTGGACTGTGCCATCCCATGGTCCCATCCCATGGTCCCATCCCATGGTCCCATCCCCTCCCATGGTCCCATCCCATCCCCTTCTCTGGTCAGAGCTGCTCTCACAGCTCTCCCCAGCCCGCAAAGCCCCTCAGGAGTGCCCAAAATTAGGGCAGAGCTGTGGGCTGTCCGACAAAATCCCTGCAACGTTTGGGCTCCCTTCCATGCCAGTCTCGATCCCGTAAAATCCTCTCTGTGCGTGTGGCAGCGCCCAGATTCCTGCAGACTGAAGAACTGGGGAGGGAGATCACGGCCTGGTGGCGTCCCAGGTTATTTGGGTTGAGAACCAGAGGTTCCTGGGTGTGAGAGGGAAAATCTCTCCACAGGGTTGGGTGTGGCTCTGCCCTTGCTGTCCTTCATGAGCGCGGAGTTGAATAATTGCAGCTCGTTAATAAATGAATTTTATCCCTTGTGACTCCTGCTGATTTGGAGATCCTGGTTTGGGAAATCAGGGTCTCCAAATTAGCAGGAGAAATTTGGGAAATGCTGAAGATTTTCTAAGTTTCTGGATGAGAACCGTGTAGGAGAAGTGGTGCCATCCCCTCCCAGGCGTGTCTGGTGCCATCAGCACAGCCCAGACAATTTCCATAACGAGCTCTCCTCCTCTGTTTTTCCCCCTTTTCCTCCTGAGCTCTCCCAAGCCTTCAGTGCTGTCACTTTGAATCCAATCCCCTGGAGCTCTCACTTTCAGTGTGGTGAATATTGATGTAAATATGATGCACAGGTGGAAGCTGCAACAGGAAAGGAGCCTGATCTGGGAGGGGATCTTTAGGTTGGGACTGGGTGTGTAAGGATTTAATGAACACACAGAATTTGGAATTGTTCCTTTCCCAGTGAGAGAAATTCAAGTGTGCAGCCAGTGCAAAACACTTTTATTTGGCAGGACCCCACCCTACTCAGAGGGAAAATGTTCAGTCCCTGCTTGGAGCATTTCAAAGGTAAATGCTGATTTTTGCCCTGCAGGCCTCGCTGTTATTTCTGGAATTTATCACACATCTGATTCATGAACTTGAAAATACTTCTGTGTGTATTTCAGAACGACTGTTTGGCTGTTGGTGGCTGACTCCTAATTAAAATGTTGTCTCTGAACGCCATCAAGTATATTAATAATTAAAGGAACAGCTGGAGTTGCAATGCAATGAATTAGAGCAAGGATTTGGCTGCAATGAGGAATGAGAATCCAGTGGAGGGGATCCCTGATTGATATTTTATCCAGAATTCACGTCCATATCTACCCATGAAGCCGAGTATACTGCACCCTGAGGGAGAGCAGGGCTTTTCCCCAGTTCTGAGGGAAGGAAATGCAGGTTTTATTTGAGAATGAAAAGTGGTTTAGGTCAGGCTGTGACGGGACACATCGCTGATGCCATCCTGCAGCGGACAGGGACAGGGCATGAGGGGCAGATAAAACCAGGCTTAATTAAAGCCTGAGTCTGCACTGAGCCCAGGAGAAATTTCAATTTAAATTTGAAAAACCTAGGGCTGTGCTCAAGGCGTGGTCAGGGCTGAGAAGCCCAGACAAACCAGCTGGGAGAGGAATCACAGAACCCCTGGGTGGCCGGGGATGGAGGCGACCTGAAAGACCACCGAGTTCCTACCCCAGATTAAAACACCAAATCTTATTCTCAGGCAGTTTTAGGGAGCTGCAATCACATTTGCAGCCCGTGGTTTGGATTTATAAACCTTTGTCTCCACCAGCAGAGAGTGATGTTGATGGGATATTCCTCATGGGATATTTGTCATTTTCTAGCCAAGGAAATTCAGGAATTTCCAGTCTGAGGTTCAGGAACTGGGGGGTTTCCCCTCGCACACACGGATGCCATGGACAGAATTCTGCATCATCACTTCCCGAATCCCTGCCCTCCCTGCATTCGGGGCAGGACACATGTGCTGAGCAGGGTCACGACGGGATCCCAGCTGAAATCCCAAAGGCGAGCCCAGGAGGCAGCTCTGGGCTGTGGGCAGGAATTCCAGCCCGTCCCCATCCCGCAGGTTGCCTTTCCACCCCTGTAATCGGCTGGGCGAGCTCTGCAGCCAAATCGCTGCCAATTAACCGGCTCTGTTAAGTGGGAATGTTGGGAAACATTTCCATTTGTCGGCTGGGTGTCCACATGCCTTTGATTAATGTGGAAAACAAAGCAGATTTTAGGGCAGAGCATTCCTGCTGGGTTTGCCTGGCTGATTTTTTTCATCCATCTCCTCTGGAATCAAGTGCCATAAATTTTCCAAGGAGGTAATTGGAGTGTGCTTCCATTTAATCCTGCCATGATTTTTAACCTTGACATGAGGTTTCTTAATGATGCTTTCCTCCTTTTTTTTTTTTTTTTTTTTTTTTTTTCCTTTTTGTTTTTTTTTTTTTNCATGAGGTTTTTTATCGATGCCTTCCTCCTTTTTTTTTTTTTTTTTTTTTTTTTTTTTTTTCCTCCTGTTGGTTTTTCTTAATTGCTTGTCTTGGCAGCAGGAAATTTCAGCTGTCCCGGTGTAATCTCCAATTCCCTCTGGGAACGTTCCAGCAGAGCTTTCTGCAGAGTCAGCCTTTCTGAAAATAAAGCAGATCCCGAGGTTAACACGAGAGGATCATGCCTGGAGGTCACATTGGAAGGGCTTTTTTGCTTTCTGCATGTAGGAAGGACGAGATTGCCTTAAAGTTCTGAATCCTTCCCTGTGTGCCTTGAAAAGAAAATTATCTTAAAGAATTGCTTGGTTATTTGAATCGAATTTTTGTTTCTTAAGCTATAATACAGGATAGTAATAATAATAGTGATAGTGGTGATAATAATAACCTTGTGGAATAATGAAAGGTTTCACCTTAAATCCTGAATTTTATGTGAAGAAGAAATGTTTTTATCCTATTTGGATACATTAAATCACTCTTCCTTGTGAAAATAATCCTGTTATAAAGGTGACCTGTGTTTAAAAAGGAATGGAGGGTGACCCAGCTCTGACACCAATAAAATATAAATTCACAAAGAAAATTCACGATAAAATTCACAAAGATTAATGCTTTGAGATGGAGCTGTGTTCGGGCTCTCGGCAGCCAGGCTGCTTTGAGAGGTTCATAAAGAGATTGGAGGGATCGGATTGAAGCTTGGGAATGTTTTATGGGAGACGTGGAGCAGCCCCAGGTGTGGGCAGGGCCCTTCTGGCTGCAGGCAAATCCTCCTGGGCAGATTTTGGGAAGCACTCAGCCTGTTTGGCACAGATGGAGCCGTGAGAGAAGAGGAATTCTCCTCTCTCTGTCCCAGAGCGCTGCGGCTTAACTCCAGCCGGACTCCAGGGCTGCCAAACCCTTGGAGCGTGGGAGTTCTTCGGCATCAGTTCCCCTCCCACTGAGATTTGCCACAGGGTACTGCAGAGATCAAGAGCTGGGAGGGATGGGCACTCATGCTCAGTCCTGAGCGTTGCTCAGTGTGGGAGAATTGCACCTTCCAGGGCCTGAGGGAGCCGACAGGAAAGATGGAGAGGGAGAAGTGACAAGGGATGGAGCGACAGGACAAGGGGGAAGGGCTCCAGATGGGAAGAGGGGCAGGTTAGATGGGGTTTTGGGAAGGAGCTCCTGGCTGGGATGGAATTCCCAGAAGAGCTGTGGCTGCCCCTGGATCCCTGGAGGTGCCCCCCTGAGGTGTCCTTGCCCTGGCAGGGGTGGCACTGGACGGGTTCGAGGTCTCTCCCAGCCCAGGGTCTGTGACTCCTGCAGTCAGAGCGCCACAGGAGCATCCCAGGCTGGGTAATTTGCTGGAGGGGGTGGCTCCCACCCTCCCACCGGTGCCAGTGACCCCGGTGTGTCACAGGGGTGGAGCAGGGTGCCAGACACAGCGCGGACTGAAATTCCAGGGGGGGAGCTGGGCCATTCACTGCGCAGATCAAACATTTGTTTCTGGGGGTGACTGACCGGGCTGAAGGTGATAATGGAATGCTTCGGAAAGCTGGATCATTCCTTGCAGAGCAGTGACCCCATGCTAGCCCCTGCCCAGCTCTGCAGAGGTTTGTCGAGGAGCAGATTGAACCTTTCCCTCGGAATGTCCTGATCTTCGCAGGATTTCTGGCTCCAGGCTCCTTCCAGGACTGTGACTCGCTCAGGGCTGACAAACCCAATATTTCCAACCCATCTGCTCAGAGCCCTTCCCTTCCCACTGAGCCTGGTACGTCCGTCCTGTGAGAGCTGAGCCAACACCTGCCAGGGAAGGTGTGAGGCTTCCTGGAAACCTCTGATCCAGGTGTTTCTGCTGGAGCAACCCCCAGGAATGTTCAGCTGCTCGTTCCCCTTGTTCTCACAATATAATCAGCAAAAATGTGCAAGGGAGTTGATGAAATTGAGCTTGGGCAAGCTGGAAAATCGATTGTGGGGTTAAATGAGACTTGTTATTAAAATTAAGTTGGTGTGTGCAGCCCTGGATGCACAAAAATTCAATCAATAATTTAAACAATGGGATTTTTTGGGGTGGGAGACAATCGGGAATGATGGAGCTGCGGCTTTGACACTGGGCTGTGTTTGAGAGGAGCTCGCCTTGCACAGGCTGTCAGACCTGGACTGGAGCAATTCAATCAATAATACAAACAATGGATTTGGGGGGGTCAGAGACAGGTGGGAGTGGTGGAGCTGCTGCTGGTTTGATGCTGGGCTGTGTTTGAGAGGAGCTCGCCCTGCACAGGCTCTCAGGCCTGATGGGAATAATTCAGTAAATAACTCAAACAGTGGGATTTTGGGGGGTCAGAGCAATGGGGAGCAATGGGGATGCTGCTCTGACCCTGGGAAGATCCAGTCCTGCCCAGGCCATTCCTGGGGGTGATTCCCAGTCTGGACTGGGATGAGCTGGATTCATGGCTGGAATGAGCAGGGAAGAGCAGGTAAAGCTGGGCTCAGGCTCTGGCATCCCTCAGTCATCAGCAGAGCTCTTCAGCAGCGATTTGTCTCGGTGAGCTGACAAGGAGAGGTCACCACGAGGGTCCCTCGGAGCTGTGTTGGAAGCACCCAGGGCTGGCTCACTGCAGGGGAGGGTAATTCCCTCCTGTGGGGATAATTCCCTGCCTGGGCCAGATGGTGAAACTCACAGCTTTGGTTTCCCAGGATTTCCCTCTGCAGGCTCCCCTTGCTGCAGATCAAAAGGACGCCTCATTGTGTGTTTTAATTTAAATACAGTAATAAAAAAATCATTATTGAACTCACAACATTCACTGAAGCCTGCAGATACAATCAGCTCCTAATAGCTCCCTGATATCACACCAAATAAATCTTTCCTTTCCTTTCCTTTCCTTTCCTTTCCTTTCCTTTCCTTTCCTTTCCTTTCCTTTCCTTTCCTTTCCTTTCCTTTCCTTTCCTTTCCNCAACCCCAACTGCCCTCTCCTCTCCTCTCCTCTCCTCTCCTCTCCTCTCCTCCCCTTTCCCCCTTTCCCCCGAACTCACTGCAGCTTTTGGGTGGATTTCAGGCATTTTTAGAGCAGCTCCAGACATTATCTCACCCAAGAGCTGCTGGCACAGAAAATCCCCCCCTTTTCCCCTTTTCTGAGGGCAGCAGCAGCTCAGGGCTTGTTTAGGGCACGGTTGCAAAGGTCACACACGGCCCTGCTGCAGGTCAGCAATTCCCAGGAAAGCTGAGCTTATGGAAAAAATCCTCCTGTCCTGGGCTGGCAGGTGAACACTACACCAGGCAAAGCCCAGCTCGGCATTTCGGCCTCGCCGGGCAAAGGGATTGAACAAAGGGTGGTGGGAAGAGCTCTGAATCCAAGCCAGGGAGCAGCGAGCACCTTCCCTGCTCCTGCCCAGAGTCACTCACAATCCCACATTCATGAGCAATCCCAAATTCATGAGCAATCCCAAATTCATGTACAACCCAAATTCATCAGATCCCAAATTCACACACAATCCCAGATGGACACACAGTCCCAATTCATGAGCAATCCCAAATTCATGAGCAATCCCAAATTCACACACAATCCCAGACTGACACACGGTCCCAATTCATGAGCAATCCCAAATTCACACACAGGCCCAACACATTCACACACCATCCCAAATTCACTCCTTTCCTATCCTCAGTTTAAACCCTCCAAACATGAGTTCAGTTTAAAGCAAATAAACCCTCCTAATTTCCATATTTCTGTAACTCCCCGAGAAATCCCTGTGGCCCTGGGTTGTGCCTGTTGGTGGGTGGTGCTTTCCCAAACGGAACCCTCCTCACTGTGGTCAGGTTGTCAAAAACACCTAAATGATTAAATACCATCATAAATATTCTGATTCATCCAAATGCCTTTGATTTGGATTTTGTAAGACTTTAGTATTTTGTTTTTCAGCTAAAATAGGACATTTCTTTTTATTGTTCACAAAATAATCCCCATACACTTTGAATTATTAATTCCTCTTCGTGTCCTTTCAAGTTCCTTTCTCGAGAAGGGTTGAATGTATTTATTTTTCAGGAGGTTCTGTCCCCACCTGCAGGGGTTTAATACAAATTCCCTGTCTGTCCTTGCAGATTGCATTAAGCAGTCTGGGGCTGATGGACTCCTTAATAAAGTGAGTATCAGAGGCAGATTTGATAAAAGACATGCCACTTCTAATGATGCTTAATGAAAATAAAAGCTTTGGGGTTTGGTGTCCTGCCCATCCAGTTAAGTGGGATTGTATTTATTGGCCATCAGGCAGCTCCACACAAGCTCGGGCAGAAAATGGAACTCTAGTGTTCCAGTAAAAATAGAAAACAGGCTGGGGCTGGGGGACAGACAGGGATTGTGAAGGGCACATAAATCCATGGAATTATTCCACCAGCTCCAGCAGGATGGGCCAGGCAAGGACCGAGGGGATGCTGCAAATATTCCTGCTGCTGGCTGAAGCTTTGATGTGTAACAAAACCCTGGTGTTTCCTCCAGTGTTCCTTACCAGATTCTGGGGAAATGGGGATGCTGGACGTGCGTTTCCCTCTTTGCAGGAGATTTTCCTGGCTGGGCAATCCCTGTGTTTGATCCTCTGCCTGCACCAAAGTGTTCCAGGACTGCCCAGAGCTTTCTCTCCGTGCTCTGGGCAGACCCCTGCACCAACAGGAATCCAATCCATGCCACCCCACACAGCCCCTCGGAATCCTTCATGCCCTGGAGCGCACAGCGCTCTCCAGAACAGAGCAATGCTCCTAATTTCCCAGAGAAATGTGTCATTCCATGCCTCATTCCCTGAGCAGAGACAGCAGAATTCCTTCCCAATATCCCATCCAGCCCTGCCCTCTGGCAGTGGGAAGCTGTTCCCTGTGTCTTGTCCCTCCATCCCCTGTCCCAAGTCCCTCTCCAGGGAATTCTGGAATGGTTTGGGTTGGAAGGGACCTTAAANCAGGAATTTGAGAAGCTGGGATCTGCTCCAAGGGTGGGTGGATTTGAGAGCAGAGCGTGGCTGGAGGTGTGGGAGTGAGAGCCACAGCTGCTGGGGAAATGAGCAGCGCTGGCTCTGCCAGCTGGGATGGATTCCCAAATCCGCTGTGGCAGGACAGGCAGCACCTCCCACCTCCTTTCGGGAGTCAGGGTGCTCCAGACCCTCAGCTTGTTTCTGAACCTCCCACTCCCTGCCGCGGCTGCAGCTCCTGAGGTGTGATTTGTAGAAATAGTTTGCTCAACCTGTCAAAACCCATCCGAGCAAAAAAAAAAAA
>VWZN01002260.1:190870-203448 GCA_013396955.1 Regulus satrapa
CTCACCCCAAAAAACCAAAACAAACAAACAAACAAACAAAAACAACAACAAAAAAAACAGCAATAAATGTCTTTCTGGGGGTCTGAGAGCAGGGAAAGATCCAGCCTGCAGCTCCTGCACAGCAAATTCCAGGTGGTCTGGGGATCTTTTCCTCCTGCAGTGGAGGTTTTTGAGCAGCAGATGTCACGTTTGTACAACACAACGAGAGCTTGTAGCTACACACCGAGTAACCACGGGTGTCCCGCGGCAGGAGGGGCTGGAAATCACAACCTGCTCTGGGTGGAAATAAATCCGATATAAAATTATACAGAAATGAGAGAGAAATTAGAACGTCTTTCTGAAGTTTCTCCTCCCGGTCACTCTGGAGGAGGATTTTTGATCTCAGGCCAGGGTTCACCCTCTGCTCGGGGCTGGGAACTGCAGGAGCTCTGGTGTGAACAGGTCAGGGCCTGGTTTTCTGCAGGAAAAGGCAGCCCGGGCTCCCAGGTTGGAGCTGGATCTCAGAAGGTCATTAAGAAAAAACAATTCTTTAGATTTGCTTCAAATCTTGCTATCCTTGGAAAATTTTGGAGTGCTCCCAAGGGTTGGAAATCAGGAAGAAATAGATTTGAAGGTGGAAGAAAAGCTGTGATGGAATATCCTGTCAAGCCTCATTATAAATGGAATTCAGCTTTCCTGGCTGACTTGGCAGGTCTGACAGCACCTGGGAATGATCTTTTTGCTGCTAATCAGGGGTTTTAGGGCTCTGGCAATGACAGAAATGACCCCACTTCACCCTGTTTTTCCTGTGCTTCATGATGGGTTTTAAGGAACACAACAATTCCTTCCTGTTCAGACAGAACTTTAATACAGAAACCTCTGTAAATACATTAATTACAGCTCATAAAAATAACTTCTGGATTTTCACACCCCAGTCAAACCCAGGTGGAGATTCCAATCTGTTCCTGGCTCAAATAAAGCAGCAAATATCCAAAAAACTTCTGCTCTTCCAGCAACATCCGTCCTCATCCAATGCAACCTCACTCCTCAAACTGAGGACTGAAATTCCACCACATCTGTGTTTTGCAGGGAATGGCATCCTCAACGTGGAATTTAAGGATTGTGGAGAGAATCCAGTCCAAAGGATCTTCCCAGAACCATTCCCAGTGTATCTTGTTACTTATTCCATGTCCAGCTCTCACCCCGAGGACACAACTTCTCTCCCCAGAGCAGGACGGGTTTGTTTTTCTCCAGGATTTGCACGTGAAGGAGAAATCTTTGCATCTCTGAGGGCAGAGAGGGCTGGAAAAGATCCAGAAATGGAGCAACAACAAAAAAGTTTGCGATTCCCAAACCTGCAGCAGGCACAGCTCCCCTGCTCCCCTCAGCTCTGGTCCCAGAGGAGGAGCAGCCTCATCCCCGCAGCGCTGGCCCAGCAGCTGGGGCTGCTCAGCAGCTTTTGGAACTTACTCCCAGTTTACACCTCAGTGCAAGTGGTGACTCTGCTTCGTTTCCTTGGACAGCAGCTCGCTGTCACCACCAGAGCTCCTCGCTGCCTGAAATCCCAAACCTTTCCAGGCAGCTCTCAGTCAGTTCTTAAGGAGAAGAGGGAGGTGGCCTGGGATGCCTTTGGCAAAAGCGGAGAAATCGTGGGAGAAATTGTCCCTGGAAACTTCAGGAGTCTCACCCAGCTCTGCTTGGGAAGCCTCAGACTCTGGGATTCATCGGGGGCTTTAAAGCCTGCGTGGAAAAGGAGCAGTTAAATCCCAGCAGTTTCAAGGAATTCCACCCCCAGAGAATTGTTATTCCACCCGAATTACCTGGGGTGGAGGTGGGGGTTTGCCCTTGGGAACGGGCACAGGAGGAGCTCTTCTCTCTGGAGCCTGGAACATACGGGGTTTGAATGTTACTGGGGTTGTCTGAGCAGCTGCAGGACCTCTCCAGCCCCAGCCACCCTCACTCATCCTGCAGCATTTTCCTGCTGGGAATGCTGGAGGTGGAGAGGAATCATCTGCCCTTGTGCAAGGGGGTAACAAAATACAAATACAAGGGGTCCAGAAAGACACTGAGCTATTCCTAATATTTAAATATCGATATCCAAGCTCACACAGTGGGATTTAAATGTGATTTATACACGATACATGGGGATATTTTATATCTTATATTTTACATTTTCTATTTTATGTTGTCCTGACCAAGTGTCTGTGCAGGCAGCACCCTGCAGTTGTGTCACCAGAGTGAAGATGGATTTTACACCCTCATAGCAGGGGGGCAGGGGGCTCAAATGCTGAGATGGTGAATATTTGAGGCAGGCATTTTCTTTTAATTAGGATGGTTTTGGTTTAATAATGAGAAATAGAACCATTCCCCTCGGTTTTACAAAGGTAAGACCGCATCTTTGCCATGCAGGGCACCTGCAGGAGCAAAGTTACTCATCATTTAAATTGTGTTTACACCTGAAATCTCTTCTGGTTTAAACTCCAGCTACTGAGTTGTGCTTCTGATGCCTTGGAGGACTCCCTGGCTGATGAGGAATATTTCTGCAGTTTAGGATTACACGGCCAAAAAGGTGACTCCTGCCCTAAAAATGTGTGCTTTGAATAGCTTAGTGAATAGTGATTTTAAATTGAATAGGGATTTTAAATTTTTACTTTAAATCACAGGCAGAAACTGCAAATATTAATTGGAATCTGACAGGGATGTGGGAAGTGCAGGGTTGTACTCACAAACTTCTCCGGATGGGAAGAGCCAGGTTTGGTGGCAGGAATGGGAGGTGGGGGACCTTTGGGCCTCAGGACAGGCTGGAAAATACAGAACAGAAACCACTTTAACCCTCTGTGTGCACAGTGTGTGTGTGTGTCCCCACATGCTCCTTGGGAATGTGCAGGCTGGAGCTGGATACAGAAGTGCTTAAGGGGCTGGGAGGGTGCTGGGTGAGAAACCAGAGCCTGCTCTGGAGCTCAGGGATGTCCCTTTGGGATCAGATTGTCCCCAGGGATCACTAGGGGTTTGAGATGTTCCCCAGATCCAGCAGGGAAGCAGGGACATTCCCAGAAATACTCACATTCTGCTGCTGGGGTTTGTTCTCCTGAGGTGGAGGCACGGGAAGAACTTTCTTATCAATTACCTGCGAACAGGAACGGTCACAAGTGGGGTGGAGCCCTTATCTCACCTCGTGCCTTATCTCCGAGTGTCCCTGCCCTGCCTCGGGTCACTCCGGGACCCAGAGCCCTCCCTGTGCTGGCATTCCCAGCGATGTCCCTTCAGAATTCTGGGAATCTCGAGCTGGGGTTCTCAGCACTGTTCCTCCTCCCAGCATTTTGGGAATCTCTTGGAAGTGCTGTTGGTTTGAGCCCTGGGAACAGTCCCCAGATGTCCCTGCTCTCACCTTCTGGGCAGGTGGCACCAGCACAGGTTGTTCTCTGCAGCTCTGGTCCTGATCCACAAAGACCTGGTTGGTGGCTCCAGGTCCCCTCCTGGTCTGGTGGCTGTCAGAGATTTCACATCATGGTCAGTTTTAGAAAACTGAAGAAAAAAAGCCCACACTGAATTTGCCTCATTCCTGCTGGTGTTTTGTACCCATTTCCTTGATTTCTTTCTCCCCTTTATTAATTTGGGATTATTAAGGATTTATCAAGAGCTCCATTTCAACTCTTCCATCCTCTCCCAACTCATGGTATTTCTGAAACCCCTCCACAAATCCCATGGACCATCTTCCTTTCTTCCCAGAGTCTAATTCCCCCCACCCCCACTGTAAACTCTGCTAAACCTTCTGCAGGGATCTCCTGGCTTTGGTTTGTGGTTTTCAGGTGGATGTGGGAAGGGTTTACCTCTTGCGGAAGCCTCGGAAGCGGGTGAGCAGCACGGCTGCAGCAGCAGTGACGGCCAGGACAGCCAGCACCCCGGCAACCACAGCGATGCCTGGCAGGGACAGAAAGAGTCCTGAAACATCAGGGAATCACTGAGGGCAGGGACAGAAGGAGTCCTGAAACACCAGGGAATCACTGAGGGCAGGGACAGAAAGAGTCCTGAAACATCAGGGAATCACTGAGGGCAGGGACAGAAACAGTTCATATAACATCCCAGAACCACTGAAGGTGGGAGATGCCCAACAAGATTCACCGTTATTAAAGTTTCCCATCACCACTGATGAATTCTATTAATTCTGTTCATTCTCACTTTATGGCTTATTTTCCTGCCACAAATGGGGATAGAAAAGGGGGAATTCCTGCTGGTTTTTCCATATTTGGAGTCAGTTGCTGCCTGAGCTGTCCTTGAGCTGAACAAACCCTAAACCAACCCGGCTCTTTCCATTCACGCTCAAAGATCCTTCCCTGTCCTTCCTCTCCTCTGTCTCAAAGGCTGTGACCCAGAGAGGTAACAACTTTCAAACCTTCAAAGAGAGGTAAGAACCTTCAAACTGCCCTCAAATAAAGTTTCTTTCACAATTTTCAACAGAACTACTCCAAAGCCTTGACCAAGCCAGAGGTTCTGATAAGGGTGAAGAGAGGACAAATATATTCCATATTATAAATGAAATAAAGGCCCTTTTTTCCCCCCTAACATGTGGAAATATAGACACAAATTATTTTCCCTCAGAGGTGGATCAGTTAAGACCATGCAGATGATAAATGAACTTGTCCAGCTCCCTCACAGCAAAGCCTTTGGATCCTGCCTCCACTTTGAAGCAGCAGGAAACTCGTTATTCCAAGAATAAAAAGAAGAAGCCTCATCTCCAGGGGGAATCACTTGTCAGCTTAGGGAGAAAAACACCTTCTCTACTCATCCCTACGGGACTGAGAGGTGCTCAGAAGTCAGCTCCCTGGAGATACAGTGTGGCAAAGGAACAGCCTTTGAAGTTGGATATGAAGACAAATTCCTTCATGGACGGGGTTGTCCAGCTCTGGCATGGGCTGGAGTTCCCATCCCTGAATTGTTCAAAAAACCTGTGCCTGTGGCAGCTGAGGACATGATTCACTGCTGCTGGTCAGTGGCTGGGCTTGATGAGTTTAACAATCCAAATTAACTCAGTTCCCCCAGAGCTCCCCAGCTCCTCCTGATGCCTTTTTGGGCAGACAAAGCCCCCCAGAGCTACACCCAAAATGGNGAGGTTCTGATAAGGGTGAAGAGCAGACAAATATATTCCATATAAATGAAATAAAGGCCCTTTTTTCCCCCCTAACATGTGGAAATATAGACACAAATTATTTTCCCTCAGAGGTGGATCAGTTAAGACCATGCAGATGATAAATGAACTTGTCCAGCTCCCTCACAGCAAAGCCTTTGGATCCTGCCTCCACTTTGAAGCAGCAGGAAACTCGTTATTCCAAGAATAAAAAGAAGAAGCCTCATCTCCAGGGGGAATCACTTGTCAGCTTAGGGAGAAAAACACCTTCTCTACTCATCCCTACGGGACTGAGAGGTGCTCAGAAGTCAGCTCCCTGGAGATACAGTGTGGCAAAGGAACAGCCTTTGAAGTTGGATATGAAGACAAATTCCTTCATGGATGGGGTTGTCCAGCTCTGGCATGGGCTGGAGTTCCCATCCCTGAATTGTTAAAAAAACCTGTGCCTGTGGCAGCTGAGGACATGATTCACTGCTGCTGGTCAGTGGCTGGGCTTGATGAGTTAAACAATCCAAATTAACTCAGTTCCCCCAGAGCTCCCCAGCTCCTCCTGATGCCTTTTTGGGCAGACAAAGCCCCCCAGAGCTACACCCAAAATGGCTGATGTACCATTCGTTTTCACACTTTTATAAATTTGCTCCATTTCCATATTGGGGGTTCATTTTCCCATTACAGCTCCAGGTGATGAAGTCACTCAGCCCAAGTTTGCTGCCCCCTCTCCCTTTTGTTTCCCTCTCTCAGGCCTGAGGCAGTGAGGGCTCCTTGGCTGCCAGGCCTGGAGAGGAATTGTTGTGTCTGCCCAGAGTGGGAGAGCAGGAGCTGCCCCTGCCCGTGGAGTTTGGAGTTACACACTGAAGAACTGCAGGGCTACAAAGAGATGGAAAACAGAAAAGCTCCAACCCTGAGGCATCACTTCCAGCCAGGAAAGGACAGATTCCCAGTGTGGCACTTACTGGTGAAGGCTGAGGAGCTGTCGCAGTTCGGGGGTGCCCACCCCTCCTCACACTGGCACTGCAGCTCGTGGTCACACACCTGGGGACACAAAGCAGGGACACCCTCAGCGACTTTGGGGGTCAGAAAGTTTCTGAGAAGTTTTTTTTTTTAATCTCTCAGTTTCTTTGGGCTAAAATTTAGCACAAGAAGGAGCAGTTTTGGGCATTAAAAGACAGTCCTGATGTCATGCACCTTTTGCTTCTGTAGTGAGAGCTTCACAACAGACTTAATGTATTTATCTGTAGGTATCTGAATGGTCAAATATGAGCAGAATTCTCTTCCCCAAACCAAAATAGCCTAAAAGGGAAGAGCTGTGATACCATGGCTCGGGGGCAGGCCTGGACACAGTGGCTGTGTCCATCTCCTAGGCAAAAATATTGATGCTCCATCAAGTGAGATGTGTTTTCATAAAAATATTTAAAGTTTCTGACTTCCCAGACTTGACAGATTCATATCAATGACTTAAACACTGTCAGCAAGGAGGTCTGAAACTGATCTGCATAATTCTCTTGGGGTTTTAAAGTGAATAATGTCAAAATCTGGTGTCTTACAGCATGGCCGGAGCACTTGGCAGAGCAATTGGTGGATCTGAAGACCTCCTCAGCCTGGACACACTCCCCGTGGCTGCACACCTGAAATGAGAGAAAAACACAGGGATTTGGAGCTTCCAGGACAGGCAGAGTTTGCACTTTATGTTGTGGGGGTATTGAGAGCAGCAGGAGACACAGAAACAGCTCTGGAAATCCCTCAGACCCCTTTAGGAGTGGGGAATGAGGGGTTAATTTTCCATTTGGGTGTTTGGGGAGCGACAGAGATGTTCAGACATCACTGCTTCCCTCTCTAATCCCTCATCCCTCCCTTCCAGGTGGGAATCTTCAGGGAAGTGAATAGAAAGAGCACCCAGTGACAAGGGACATCATTCTGGAAATAATTAAATGTAATAACCCATTAATGATCTCCTAACCCCTCACACAAATCTGTCACACATCCTGGTGTCAGTAAAAGGGCATAAGGCAGCAGCCAAGCCTAAGGAAATGGGAATGCTGCCAGTTCCTGTTTGCTTTGCTGCTGGTTTGGGATGGAAGTTGGGAAAACAGATCAGCAGAAGTTCAGGGTCCACTCAGTCCTCCCTGTTCAAAATCTTTCTTGTACAGCAGAAAATTATATAAATGAGACTGAAAGAGGGGGAAGAATAAAGGAAAGAGTTATTCTCCACTCACCATCCCATTCCCACACTTGGTTCCATCCAGGACCATCCCTGGGTCCTTCTCTCCACTCGTGGGGAAACTGCCTTTGCAGGAATCAAAGGCCAGCAGGCTCCCGTCCCGAGGCATCTCCCACCCTCCGGAGCAGTAGAGTTTTCCACACATTTTGTCTCTGGAAGGAGAACAGGAGCTGTCACCCCAAGGACATGGCCCAGCAAACCCCCCTGAGCTGAATTCCAAGGAAATTCAACAGGGAATGCTGGTGTGGAAAGCTTGGTTTGAGCAGGTGACAGGTTCTTAAATCCTGCTGAGCTTATTAGGGAACACAAATTCTTTCACAGAACTGAGGATTTAACTGATACTCCTTCAAATTTCCTACCCCAAAATCCCTGGAGTTCCCTGCACACCCACACATTTGTCCTCCCCAGCAGCCCTGCACAGATCTCTGTGCACACCGTTGTTCTCTCACCCCATGTCTTAAATCCACTTTTCTTAGAGATTATTCCCCACAGTTTTCAGACAGAACAAGAAGGAACACAGGGCTGTGCGACTAATACAGGGTGTGCTTGTCTTCTGTCTCCTAATCTGAGTAGGAATGGCCTCTCTTCCCTGATCCCAGCACATTCCACACCCCAGTGCTTACTTTTTCTTGCAGGGCAGGTGAGTGCCCTGCTCCTTCCTGCAGTACCCGAAGTACGCGCCCCTCTCGTTCATGTGGTAGCAGGAGGCTGCTCCCTCTGTGGCCTCTGCAGGGGAAGAGGCAACAGGATGAGTTTGGGGTCCCTCCCCGGGGAGAACTGGCAATATTCCATCGCCTTCCTTTGCTTAGGAAATGGTCTTTCCCAGCAAACTGCCCGTGGGCATTTCTGGCACTTCAGCATGGAGAAGGGAAGGCTGCAGGGAGAGCTCAGAGCCCCTGCCAGAGCCTAAAGGGGCTCCAGGAGAGCTGGAGAGGGACTGGGGACAAGGGATGGAGGGACAGGACACAGGGAATGGCACCCACTGCCACAGGGCAGGGCTGGATGGGATATTGGGGGGGAATTCTTCCCTGCAAGGGTAGGAAGGGGCTGGGCTGGAATTCCCAGAGGAGCTAGGGCTGCCCCTGGATCCCTGGAAGTGCCAAAGCCCAGGCTGGAACACCTGGGAGAGTGGGAGGTGTCCCTGCCCATGGCAGTGCGTGGCACTGATGGGATTTAAGTTCCCTTTCAGCCCAAACCGTTTCCCAGTTCTGCTTTCAGAAGCACCAGACGTGCCAAATACGGCTGTTAATTGAAGGACAGATATTTCCTCTTCCTGTCTGGCCAAAACCGCTTCCCCAGCTCCATTCCAGCTACCTCAGACACATTCTGTAAAAGCGGAATATGCTCCTCACTTCCCATTTCCCTGGAAGCACAGAGCACCCCACGGCCTGAGCTCCAGCTCACGAGTTACAGCCACTGACAGTGGGAAAGATAAAAATCACCATTAACTATGCTACGAACTGGAGATGATTGATTTTTATGGGTGGGCTGTTCCTGAGGTACAAGGGATCAGAGGATTTGGAGACGCAGAATTCCCTTCCCTGTGTCTCCCGTGACCCAGACAAGCTGATTTTTCCAGTTGCACGGGGTACTCACGTGGCCCGAAGGCAGTTTTGCACTGGCTGTCGCGGGTGGGACAGGTGCCCATGTAGCAATACCCCTTGCCAAAGTTGCAGGGGTGCCCGTTGACCCGGAATCGATCCTCGGGGCAGCTGGAGGAGCGCCCCGTGCACATCTCAGCCAGGTCACACTCGTGTTTCACCGCCCGGCACACCGAGCCCGACTGCTTGTACTGAGGGAGGCAGAAAAGGCCACACTCAGCACCCAGCTCCTCCACGCTGCTCCAAAACACCCAACTGAGGCTTAAAACAGGTGGGAAAAATCTCCTCCTCCCTCCACAAGCTCTGTGGGGAGCAAGAGCCATCTCCCACTTCGTGGTGCATGTGTCAGCCCACGGGGGTTTGGCCCTCGTGCCGCAGCTTCTCTTCCCAGGAGGAAAGGGCCAAGCAAGGGCTCGTTTCTCCAGGATGGTGGAAGGTTGAGGGGGTGATGGTGCTGCTCTGGGGGGGACTGGTGGGCAGTGACAGGATCTGAGGGAACGGCTGGAGCTGTGCCAGGGAGGGCCAGGCTGGAGATCAGGGAAGGGTTGGGTTTTGGGAAGGGCTCTTCTGGCACTGCCCAGGCTCCCCAGGGAATGGGCCCGGCCCCGAGGCTGCCAGAGCTCCAGGAGCGTTTGGACAGCACTGCCAGGGGTGCACAGGGTGGGATTTTGGGGTATCTGTGAAGGGCCAGGAGCTGGATCAGTGATCCTTTCCAGCTCAGGACATTCTGTGATTCCATGACAGTGCCCTTGTGAGCACTGTTAAACATAGGGGATCAGTTCTGGTGCAAGGTGAGGTCCTGCTTTATCCCAGCAGGATGAGGAGCTGGGGAAGGGAAGGGTCTCACCTGGCAGTTCTCACAGGAGAAGGGAAGGGAGGGGTCTCACCTGGCCATTTTTACAGGGAAAAGGTCTCACCTGGCAGTTCTCACAGCAGTCCCCGTGTGCACAGGCAGCTCCTGAGGTCAGCTTGCAGCTCTCGGGGTCACAGCACTCGTTTGTGCACTCCTGGGACAGAACTCCAATCAGAGCTGGGGACAGGGACACCAAACCCCTGTCCCTGGCTGGGATGGAAGTGTGGGACCTGCCCTTGGCTTTGCTGGAAAGCACCTGCCCTAAAATCTCTGGCTTTGGAGGTGGAAGCTGCGCAGGGAAGTGGGGGTTAGGGCTGAGCCCTGGGGATGGCTTTGTCCCACTCTCGGTTCCTCTGTTATCCTCCCCATGACAAACCAGGGCTTCTCCTTCCCCCGCACTCAGCACGTACCCAGCCACCCCAGCTCAGCTATTTGATGACCACAATTTCTACTTCAGTAAGGTCTGTATCCAGCTCACGGAGTGACAGCAAGCAGCTGCTGTCCCTTTGCCAAGGGTTCTGTCAGGTACCTCAGGAGTGCCACAGTCACATTCCTCTCCCTTCTCCAGGAATCCGTTCCCGCAGGACGGGGGGGCGATGATGCTGCTCAGCTCGGGGATGTTGGTCAGGCACTTGGGCATTTCAGCCAGCATGAACTTCTCAAAGCTCTGGAGGCTGCAGGAGCTGAATACCTTGGGAATCATGGAGCTGTGTTGGGCAAACAGGAGGATTTGTGGTGGGATCGGCATAGGCAAGCAGGAGAAACCCTTTGGGAGTCCCCACAACTCTTAGGTGTAAACATTTTCCTAAATATACAGGGACTAAAGTAGTTTGGGTTTGGGTATTTTGTGGGGTTTCTCTCTGGGAATACCTGATAGTGACCTGGGATTTAATAAATTTTAATTACTAAAATTAAAAAAAAAAAAATTGGAATGGAATAATCTCACAGGACAAAACCACTGCCCCAGTTTGGAAGCTGTCAGCTTGTCCAAAACCCATTTCCAGCCCCGTTTTCACCCCGAGCCCCACCTGACAGTGTCTGTCATGATGCAGGTGTTGTCGCTGCACGAGCAGGCATCGGTGTCGTGGCTCATGCCCAGGTTGTGCCCCATCTCGTGGGCCATCGTGGCTGCCACTGCAATCTCGTTCCTGTTGTGGTCCTGGGGAGCCAAGGAAAGTAGTTTGTTATTTCCACGTGTGTTTGAGAAGAAGCAGCAAGAACACAGAAAACAAAAAACCACGATAATTTTTCTTCAAGTGGAATTATCCTCATGATGCACGAGGGGTCACGTGGCGCTCAATCCACCTGTGCATTAATTTGGATTCTATTTTATTATCATAAATTATTAAATATTAAAATTAACATAAAATATTAAATATTATTATCAAAGATCATAAACATATTTATAAAAAAGACACCGTGGAGGTGTGTATCTCATGTGTTTGCTTTCTTTACGCCCTGCACTTCATTTAAAATAAAATCCCAGAATCCCAGCATGGTTTGGGTTGGAGGGGACCTTAAATCCCATCCAGTCCCAGGACATGGACACCTTCCCTGTAAAAATTCACAGTCAGAGCCCTGTCCAACCTGGCCTTGGACACTTCCAGGGCTCTGATTGTGAATTTTTACAGTCTAATAACCAACTAGAGAACTGAAAGTGCCCTAAACCAAACAGTATTCACAAAGGTTCTTTGCTGGCAGAGTGAAAAAATATAGGAAAGCCTTTTAAAAATGAAATAGAAATTAATCAGACCTGAATAATAGCTGCAGAGTATAAATCACTGCATATGGATTTGATGAAGGCCAGTCCAATCGTGGTCCCCTCGAAGTCCAGGCCTCTGGAAGGAAGCACAAAGGCACAGTGAGATCAAGGGAGCCCCCAGGACGGGGCTCTGAACTCAGAGATCTTTGCCAAACCAGGCTGGAGGCTTCATCCCCAGCTCCAGATGGACTCTCACATCTAATAAAATATTTAATTTGAAGATCCCTGCCAATCAAAAAAAAAAAAAATTAAGCACTTTTCATTTTAATATTTATTTAAATTCCATGATGGTTCATCAGATTTAAAGCATCTGTTGGAGTGTAAAGAGCTTCAAATGCAGCAAAAGGCCGGGATGAGTCAGGACCTCTGGACACAAGACAGAAAACTGAGGTCAGTGCTGGTTTAATTTGGCATTTCCAACATTTTTGGGGGAAATTTAATTTATCATTTCCCTGTTATACTTCATGTTATGACTCTTTGAGTTGTCAGACTTTGTTGCAGTCCCCAAGACACTCAACTTTCCATGAGCAAAACCAGAAGAAAAGTCTTAGCTAAGGGAAAAGCTCCCATCCCCTGTTTTTGCAGGGATTCAGCTGCAAAGATTGGATGCTGGCAGGAATTTATCTGTGCTCCATCACCATTAAAAAAAAAAAAAAAAAAAAAAAAAAAAAAAAAAAAGACAACTTGGATTTATTTTTTTGCCCTGGAATTGGTACAAACCAGTCATGGAACAGGTGAAATCCAGACCAGGATTGTGCCACTGATTGGTGACAAATTTTGTGGACTGAAAAAAGCCTGGGACATGTTTGGTGAATGATTTTTATGGAATAAAAAGTTCCTTGATTGTGTTTGGTGAGTGATTTTTACGGAATAAAAAAGGCCCTGAATATGGCAAATGATTTTAAAGGAAGGAAAAGGGCCTTGAATGAGTTTGGTGGGTCATTTTTGAGGAATGAAAAGGGCCTGGAATGTGTTTGGTGAATGATTTTTAAGAAATAAAAAAGGCCTTGAATGAGTTTGGTGTAAAAAGGGCCTTGAAT
>VWZN01002260.1:203546-219022 GCA_013396955.1 Regulus satrapa
GGAAGGGAAGGGAAGGGAAGGGAAGGGAAGGGAAGGGAAGGGCACCCACGTGATGAGCTGAGCGTTGTCGTTCCTTTTCCTCTTGAGCAGATCCTCCAGGCGCCACCTGGAAAAGGTGTTCAGGGTGGTGCCCGCGTTCCTGCTCACGGGACGCTTGTCCCCATCTGTCCACACCTCCAGGCCAACCAGAGCCACGTGGGTGTTGAGGGCTTTATAGATCTGCAGCAGAGAATGAATGAAAAATTAGTCAGTTAAAAATCAATACAAATTAAAGCTTTGTCCTGATACTTGGATCACTTTTCCACTCTGGTATCACCTAATGAAGCTTTTCGAAGCTCTGAATTGCAAAAAAGTGTTACCAAATAAATCAGGAAATCTGATTTCCCAATATATTTCAAACAGCTTTAAAATAGGGCTAAAACACTTGAAAATTCCAGCAATTTTGGAAGGAATTTGACTTGCTAAAGAAATTAAGAATCAATTTATTCTTTTTGAAACAATCATTCACTTGAGAAGTAATTAGAAAATATCTTAAGGTATTGGTAGAAATAATTAAAGTGTGAGTATAAATAATTAAAGTAGGAGTAGAAATAATTCTTATCAAAAATCTCATCTCTTAAGGCAAAGAACAGGAGAATAAATTATCATGAAGTTGAGTTCTCATTCATTCCCACATGTAATAATGAAACTCTATGATGTTTACAATAGAAAGAATTTATAAATCACTTGGATTTTGGTGGTTTTCAACACCAAAAAAAATCGCTTGAATTTCAATGGCTTTCAATAGAAAAAAAATATAAATAATTTTGATTTCAGTCTTTTTCAATAGAAAAAACTATCAGACTCTTGGATTTCATTGCCACTTGTTTGCTCTCACCGTGTTGATGTAGTTGACTATTCCAAATATCCTTTTTCTTATATTTTCAACATCTTCATCATATTTCTTGTACTGAAAAGGCAAATGCAACATGTCAGAAAAAAGAGAGAGAAAAGGAGATTTATAAGGAAATACATATCCCACAGAAGATAGGTTTGCAAACCATGCCATGTATAAAAAAATCATATTTCATATAAAAATTATGTTGGATGTAGGATTTTATCAGATGTTGGGTTTTAATATCAGCCCCTTCCAAAATGTGAATTTCTATATAGAGTACAGAGAAGGAGTTGGGCTCAATGATCATTGTGGTCCCTTCCAGCTCAGGATATTTCCTTCAGATCAGGATATTCCCTTCCAAATCAGGACACTCAATAGGTCAACCACTGCAAGGTCTTTTCTGTCTTCTTGCCATCTCCAGGTGGGAATTTCAAACTAAATCCCCTTTAGAAATCCCATTTCCCAGCCAGGCTCAGAGTAACCTCGTAGCTCTTGCAGGATCCCAGGAATATGAGTTGGGATACCCTGGGAAGCTCCTGTGGAACTGATCAAACATGAAACAATAATTCCAAAACTCACCAAAGCGTTATCTGCAACAATGTAGAGCTCCAGGTACTTCCTTGTTTTCAGGTAGGCTTTCATCTAAAAAAATAATTTCTTTAAAGTTACCTTTAAGAGCTTTTCCAATCCAAAATTCTGCAGTTTCAAAGCTGTTTATTAATTTTTGAGGGGATTTCTTTGGCCAAGTCATTCAGAGGGGATTGGTTTGGGTTTAAAAGATAAGAAGTAGGCTGGATATTTAAATTTTTATTGAGATATGGAAGGTAAGGTAGATATTACTGGGTATTCAGGTGTTAAAGGCACACTTGGCACCTGTTAATAAAGGCAGGAGGGTTTAACTCAGCTGGTGACTCTGAAATCTCAGATCTGGAAGATTTAGTTTGGGTTTTTAGGATCTGACCCCACTTCCCTGTGTTTAAACAGCCCCCTTGTGGAGGTGCCCACCAGACAGAGTGGGATTTGTGCTCTTTAGATTTTTCCAATGGCCACAAATTCCCTTTTGTGATGGGACAGCCACGTCCTTACCTCTGGGCTGTTGCTGGATTTGAAGATGTCGTTGACGGGGTCACTGGAGTCCTGCTCCCAGGAGTTGTTGACCCCACAGGTTTTGATGGGCTCTTGTTTCAGGGCCTCGTATTTATAAACCACGTGCTCAGCCCTGTCCGAGGCTCCCAGGGGCTCGATGAGGAACTTCTGGCCACGGGTCTCAAAATAGCCACTAAAAATGGGTTGGAATGTGAGGTTTTGGAGCAAGGGAGCATTTATCCCAAGCACAGAGACCCCTGGAATATTCCAGCAGCCTGAGGCAGCGTGCAACACTTTAGAAGCGGAAATGGATTAATTAGTGAGTCAATTGGAAGATTTGGGTGCTCTCAGTCAAAGAGAAGCTGGGTTAGAAATTAATGTGAGTTAAATTTTGAGGGGTTTGTGCTGACTGAAGCGGTTGAGAAGTGGATTTAATTCCAGTGGGAAATTCAAAGATGTTTTCATCCTGATTTGAGGTGAAAAGCTGAAATACTGTAAGGAACTAAGAGTAACTGCTTTTCTCCCTTCTCCCTCTGTTTTTCTTTGGAAAACAAGATTCCAAAGCCTGAATGAAAGATCACATGACTCCTTTCCATCCTGATTCTTTCCTATTGGAACATTTATCCCAGAAGCTGCACATTCTGCTCCTGGGACCCAATCCCATCTCACCTGAGCCCTGTGCAGGTGCTGATGCTCACCACAGACCCAGCATCACCCTCCACGTGGCCTCCATAGTAACAGTGATCCTGGTGGGAAAAAAAATCCACTGTCAGTTTGGGGTGGGCATGGACTCCATCAGATCCAGGGATTTCAGAAAACAAATTCAACTAGCTAGAAATTACAATAAACTGCTCTACTTGAGAAATTTTTCCCTTTAGGAGATGCTTAAAAGGAATTTTAAAAGTTTATGACCATTTCCATGTTTGCTATGGATGCATCATTTTTATCCTTCAACACATAAATTGTGACAAAAGCCAAAAAGTCTGGGCTGTGATCAATGCACAGAACAGAAAAATTATATATAGATATAGATATATAGATATAGATATAGATAGATATACACACATACACACACACACACATATATATACACATATATATAANNNAATATTCCCACTCCCTGGTCCAAATTAAGCAAACACTGCTGGGCTCTGCTCAGTTAAAGTTCACACAAATGGTTTCCTTGAGCCAAAATTTCAAGGAAAGGCTCTTTAATTACCCAACAATTAAATGCATTAATTTCAATGAGTATAAAATAGAGGTATTATATTAAACAAGGGTAGGGGAACTTAATTGGCTGGTTTGGGGACTTAAATGGCTTAAGGATTTAATGTTTCTGTTTCTGGATTCAAAGAGACTTCAAAGTCACTGAGGGGTTGTGGAAAATTTTACCCAGTGTTTTTTTGAATGGAATTCTTAAGAATCTGTATCCAAACCTTCCTTCCCTGTGCCTTTAGGTTTTTTGTGGATTTTGGTTTAACTTGATCATTTATTTGTCTTCCACCATAAAATGCCAACTTTATTACAGGGAAAAAGACATCCACAAAGTTACTGGGCAAAAATGGAGGATTTGTCTCCATCCTTTGGGGATACAAGAGAAAAAAACTCCCGATCACAATCCAACATCCCCAGGACAGGAATTCCCTGTTCACCACAGGTAGGGTTGTTCATCTTTATCCAGGTTTTTCACAGAATTCATTCAGGGAGTAGAAATAATTGGAGCAATCAGAAAAAAAAACCCTCCAAAAATAACCAACCAAGAGTTGGGTTTTAGGCACATTTACTTCATTCAGAATCCTCTTAATTGCTCCTAACAAGGAAAATTGCTTCTAACAAAGAAAATTTGGCTTCAAATTCCACATTGTGTTGTTAAAACGCATCTCATGGGCTTGGAGGGGAACTTCAGGTGGGAGCTTTGGGAAAGATCAGTGCACAGTGGATTAAAAAACCTCTTCTGCAGAGAGTCCCGTTTGTCTGCAGGTGCAGAACTGATTTGTCAGGGCTCAGAGGAGGCAGCTGGGCTCAGCTGCCCAGAGCGTGGCTGGAAATGTGATCCGGGAGGAAATGGGGCTTTATCGGGCTCGGGATCTCCCTGGGATCAGGGCGGAAATCGAGTCACGGGGCTGGGCAGGAGGAGCAAAGTCTACACGGCAAAGTCAGGAGGTTGAAAGATTTGGGATGGCCCTGGCTCCCGACAGAAGGCTGCAATTCCACCCAGAAATTGCTCGGCAGCCACTGAGGTGGTGCCTTCCTGGAAGCCAAACCGTGGAGCTGATTCCCAGCAATGACCAATCCCAACTTCCCCGTCCCTTCAGAGCCGCCCTAAATGGCTTCGAACCTGGATTTCGAACCTTTCCTTCCTGTATCATATCTCCCATTATTTCACGGACCCACGAATCTCATGTGGGCCTCGAGACTGGAAGCAAAAGGGAAAAGCCCTTCCTGTATTACCTTGATGCGAGGAGTTGTGGTTATTTGTCGGCCATCAGCGGAATAAAGAGTTTCAGAATAATCCCCAGCCAGGAGATCCCTGCAAGGAGCCAAGAGCAGTCATTATTCCAAGGACATGGTCGCTGTGTAGAAATGAGGTGATGACACAGCACGCCGAGTATGTGGGGAATTCAAACAATTACTCAGGTTATTCTTAGTATCGGAGAAACTCTGGGAGCAAGAGCTGCAGGGAGGGGAATTCTGCTTGTTCATAATCCTTACTCAAATAAAAAGACTTTCCTAAAAGAAGAAAGCAATTAAAGTCTGCTGATTTCATCAGGATGAGCTCATCTCCTGGCAGATCTGGATGCAAATGTATAATTACGTATTGGTTTTTGGGTTTTTTTTTTGGCCCTTTTTACATCTTCCTAAAAGCAGCACATCTGCAGTGACTCCTGTTTGGGCAACTCTCTTCCACTGCCACAATCCCATTTCCCTTCAAAGAACAGGATCTAGTACAACACCATTTCCCTACCCCCTCTCCAAATATTTGGATTAGATTAAAACAGGGGTGAGTAGTTAATCACAGTCTATATTTAACATGAATTGATTATGGCACTACTGTATTTGCACAGCCTCTGGAAAAGCACCCATTAACCCAGACTTGTTGGAGTGTGTGTCAATGTTCTGCTGCAGCCAGACTTTCAATTTCCAGGATGATTTTGTCAATGCCAGGTTATATTTGGTTACTCCAGGCTCAAGAGAAGTAGTGCTAAGGTAAATACCTGTATCAGTTTATCTATCTATCTATCTATCTATCTATCTATCTATCTATCTATCTATCTATCTATCTATCATCTATCTATCTATCTATCATTTATCAATCTATCTATCAATCATTTATCTGTCTATAATATAGGGATATATAAATATAGAACCACAGAATGATTAGGGTTGGAAAACTCCTGGAAGATTATTGAGTCTGCCCTAGAATCATGAAATGGTTTGGGTGGGAAGGGACCTGAAAGCTCTTCCAGTTCCAGGGGCAGAGACACCTCCCTCTGTCCCAGGGTGCTCCAGCCTGGCCTTGGGCACTTCCAGGGGTTCCACAGCTCCTCTGGGAATTCCATCCCAGCCCTCCCCACACTCACAGGGAGGAATTCCTTCCTAATCTCTAATTTACACCTTCTCTAGCTCAATTTAAAACCATTCCCCTTTCCATATCCCCTTCCAGGATACAATCCTATAACCCTCTTCACGGTCCCAAAAAACTTGTGAAACAATAGAAAAATATTAAATATGCATTTCATTTAACAATTTAGGAAAGAAATGGGGGAGCAGAGGTAGCCAGAGGGGAAGTCCCTCCACCATGGCAATGTCTCCTCCAAAGCACTTATTCCACATTCCCAAAACAGTGACAGGATTCTTTCTCTCCCCTTTTCTTTCCCTTGAAATGTTGCATTTACCAAAACATTTCCCTTTTACAGGGCTCTAACTCCTGTTTTTTGGCACCCTGAAGACCTACAGTGGCTCCCAGTGAGGAATAGGGGATGAGCTGAATGGAACCTACCGATTTTTTCGGAGCTGCAGCACCACTTCCTCTCCGTTGGCTTTGATCCCGTACTTCACTGTGTCATCGTATTTGCTCTGTAAACAGATTCAAGTGTCAGAAACTGCTCTGCTGCAGCTCCTGGCCTCACCAGTGGTGTTACTGGAATGCCAGCCGTGCTCTTTTCCTCCTCTTCTCTCCAAAAACAAGGATGCTGGCAGGAGCAGGATAAGCAGGAGGTCACTCTGTTTGAGGAGTTTTAATTAGAGGAGCAAATTTGACTTCGCAGATTCTTTTCTACCTCCATAAGCTCAAATCCTGCGTGCTTGGGAAAGGACTGAGGGGATGTTTGGGTTCAGACACTTCCATAACACCTCTGGAATTGCACAGACCATGGCTGCTTTTATTTATTGGCTTACTTTAATCCAAATTAAAGTGTCCACAGGTTATTAAAACTCTGAGTAGTATCAAACCCCACATCTCTGCAGAGACACAAGTTCAGAAGAGCCATGGGTGGCCGGAGGGATTCTCTGCCCACTGAGCACACCTCAGCTCCTCTTCACTAAACACCGGATTGCTTCTCCACATTTTTAATGTTGGAAGAGCAAATGTTTGTCCAAATTCTCTTTCCCTTGAAATCCAAGAGTGTTTTAGCTCTAGAAATCCTTCCCCATCTCCCAGAACCACCCAAGAAATTATCTCCTTTCCTACCTCTGAGCCTGTTGCTACACCTCTCCTGTGCACTGCGTGCAATTTCTGTGGATAAACGATTTCATATTGCTCGGCTCCAGTGAACTTCCCTCTGCTGCTCCCTGGGGAGAAACAGATGGGGATTGATGAAACACAATTTTAATTTATTAAACACCCAATTTCATGCCTGGCCAGGTGAATCTTCTGAGTTCTTGCAGCACCTCAGGCACCCCTGCTTTGCCTCCATCGCGTGACCCAACACCAAAGGTTTTCACATCCTGGATTTTGCAGGAGTTGCCCTCCCTGGCTGCTTCCAGGTGTCCAAACATTTCCTGTTATTCCCTCTGTGTTTCTTCCCCTGGCCCTGAGCAGTTCAAGCCCCAACAGGCCAGCCCAGCCACGCCAGTGTAGCCTTCCCCTCTGCATTTTCTAGTGACATAAATAAATGGATTTGGGTTTGTGGAAAGAGCAATCTCTTATCACGTGACAGACAGGCCCAGACTGCCTCAGCATCAGCAAATAAACTTACACAATGCAAGGTTTGCTGCAAGATTCCTGCTTGGGAAGGCTTTGGCAGGTAAATAATTGTGGCAGAACTTTAGGAAAGGGTGGTAATAAATAATTACAACTTTTACCTCTTGAATTGGTGGTAATAAATAATTACAACTTTTACCTCTTGAATTGGGTTGAAGAAGGGACAGCAGAAGAGTAGGGGAGGCATTTGGACATGGCCAGGTAAAATAACAGGAGATAGGCAGGAAATCAGGAAAACCTTGAAGGTGCAAGGAATCCAGGAGGTTCCTTAACTGCCAGAGCCCTTTTAATGGGTCGCATAAGGTCTGCAGTGGCTGTAAGGAGATGGGTGAGGAAATGCAAGGCTGATCAAAAGGATTCCTTTTTGTTTTCTGCTCTGAAGCTCTGCAAGTGTGGAGCAAAGTTAATTTGTGGCCTGCCCTGCGGGCAGGGCACACCCTGGAGCTCGTCCTGGCAGCTGGGGGCAGGCTGTGGGAAGGCAGGGTCCGACAGGGGATGTGTTGGTTTCCACCGAGGCAACTGCAGGTTTTAGATACCCCTGAGCTCTTTGATCTCCTACAAAAGGGAATTTCATCTGAATTGGTGATTTCTTGAGGGCCTGTATTTGAAAAATAAACCAACAACAACAACACAAACCCCTAAGCTGCCCAGAAAGCCAATGAAACCCCACAAAAACCAGGGAACAGAGCACTTCCCATGGTAATTCCTACCCCAGGGCCAGGTTTTTCCAGGAGAGAGACCTCCAATTACTGTAATTTTCTCTCTGGAACAGGAGAGCACATCCTCATGCAAATCGTCGCAGTAAAACAAACAGACCCATTCTTTTATCACTGATTTATTTGATTCAACCCTTTCCAAAAGTAATTGCAGAGCAAACCTGGTTGTATCTTGATAAAGATGTTGATTTAATGGTGCAGAGGGATCCTGTGTCAGCTGAGCTGTTACACCAAGCACGTGCTGGGAGCAACTACCATGTGTAACTTTACTACTGCCACTCACAGCAGTGGTTTATGGCTTTTTAAAGCAACTAATTATATTTATTTTCAAAAAAAACCTGCTGCTTTTCAGATTTCTCTCCACAGGCCTCAAGTGTGTCCCTGTGCAGCAATCCCAGGAATATTTCAGGCCTCTTGGAACAGAGGTTCCCGTTTTTATCTCTCCACACCCTTTGTGCAACTCCAGCCTGTAGAGTTCAAGTTAAGGCGAGTTTTAAAGGGAGGCTCACGACTAAACTCATCCCTCCCCTGCAGTCTGATCCAGACAGAATTTCGAGGAAAACTGGTTGGTTTTGTTTGGAATGAATCCTTTCTTTGAGGGAGTTTCTTAATCAGTGCATTGTCTTTGCTACCTTCAGGCTTTGTCTCGAGCCTGAAGGAGGAAAGGAATTCCTTGGGCCTCGTACAACAACTTGTAATAAGGAACAAATAATTGTGTGCTTTTTCAAGGGCCTCAACCAGCACAAAAAAAATCATTAGGGAGGATTTTATTGACAATGAAGTTGTGGTTTTGTCAAGGTAAAAAAGATAGCACCTTAACGGTGCGCACATTTTCAGAAATTCTGCGCAAAAATCCAAATCACAGATTTCTGCCTGAATGCTAATTGTATATTTAATTGTGGATATAAATCCTGTGCATGTTTGTGCAGGCCAAGACCTGAAAAATTCCGTTGCCTGTTGACAGGAATTGAAAGAAATTGGGGGAAAAAAAGGTACGGTCTGCCCAGTGGAGTCACTTGAATATAACCTGAACGATCATGCAGATAAATAAAGGGTGTTCAGTACTTCAAATCAGGTAATATTGTAATTGAGTTCATACAGAAATCTGTTATTTTATGGCCAAAATCCTGATAAATTGGTGTGATTGGGTAAACTGACCTTTCCCTTGCAGGGTAAGTATTGCTTTAGTGGCTCACAAAACCAACCAGTTGTGGGTCTTTAGGTATTTTATGGCCACTTCTCAAACAAGTGAATGCTGCTCTAACTAAATAATTACAGAGAAGTTCTTTGACCAGAAAATCCCAAATGGCCCTAACTCCATTTCCCAATGGCTTTAACTCGCTGTTCCTCCTTATTATCTACCAGTTAATAATTAAAAATTCATACAGCACTATCCATAGCAAAAGCTACAAAGAACTGAAACAAAATGTGGTACCTTGTTGGAGGAAATACAGCAGAAGAGCAGAAATTAGGAGGATTTCCATGCTCTGGGCTGTGCTGGGGTGGCCGAGGCTCCGTGGGGTGGGAATGTGCTGCTCCTGCCCTGGGCTGCCCTGGGCTCTGAGTGAGAGGCAGGGACGGGCTCAGCTTTATTCCTGCTCCTGCAGGAGGAAGTGTTTGCTCAAGGTGTTGCACAACACCCAAGTCACAGAGTGTTACGGCAAGGGGAGTTCCTGCTGCTTGCTTCGTGCCCCAGACACCGGGAGAGGCATCGATCGCTTCTTTGGATCCGCTTCCCTGGAAAACGAACTACACCAATAAATCAATAAATCAATCAATCAATCATACATATGGAGATTGGAGCTGTCAATGAATTACAGAACGGTTGGGCTGGTCCTAATTCCAACGGTTCACGGTCTGGCTGATAAAAGCTGAAATAAAACCAGTGGGTTGTCAAGGAATGGGAGAGTTCCCAGGGATTTTGGGGTAAAATGGGTCAGCAGGGCCAGAGTGGAGCTGTGCTTTAATTCTGGGTATTTACCCCTGAATCTGCTTGGTGAATCACTGGCAGAATAAACACTGAGCACAGCCTTTGCTGCCCTGTCATCCCTGTTAGTAATGTTTGCTTCGGGCTCAGGTGATTAAATAAAGGAGGCAGAGCAGTGAATGATCCAGCTAAACCCTGTCCAATAATATTCCAAAAATCTGCGCCAGAAAAGGACCCCACTGACTCAGGCAGCTGTAATAACGGAGTGATACAATTGCTCAGGCCACAAGTGTCAATACAGAACTGCTTTAGGGAAGGTGAACTTTTCATGGGTTAAAAGAGGGGTTACAGAGCACAGAGAACTGGAATGGATCATCTGGATATAAATTTATATTCATATATGGTAGTGTCAGCCATACACATGACACAGTAATTTATATAGCCGTCATTTATGCTAATTTATAAATGAGTAAATATATCTATATCAATTTACAGGGGAATTATATTACATGAGAATTTTACTGCCATTACCCTTCTCATATAAACATTATGAAATAACTATTTCTCTGTTAGAAAGTTCTGATTTTTGGAACATTTTTACGCCAAACTTTCCCCTTAGATTTTTGTCGGATCTCCAGACGTTCTGGGACAGATTGGGAGCTGCAAACAGATGGGTTTTGGCTTTTATTAAGTGTAGGATGGTGCTAATTGATAACAATTTTTGGCAGCTGTTTGTTTGGGACACTTCAGTCAAATATTTCAACTCATGTTGCCATCCCAGGTTAGGAAAAAGGCCTCCAGGGAAAGAATTCTTGAAGGATTTGGATGTCTCCCTGCCCAGGTGCTCATCTGAGTTGCTCAAGATCAGACAGAAGGCATATCAATAAATTTAGCTTGGTGCCTTTTAAATTCTATGGAGATGAAAGGTGGACAATTCAGTGTTTTAAATGTTCTATAAATAAAAATAAGCTGGGCATTCTTGGACTGCATCCTTGCCTCCCCAAAAAATAAATAATTAAGAGAAATAACAGTGAACAACTAGTTTAAAAAACAAGTGGCTGCTGGCCAAGCATTGATCTCAGCTCATTCTCTCTGCATGACGCACGTGAAAATGATGTGTGACCCCCCCATCTCCAGGGTTCATGCTTTTCATAAGCTGTGCTTTCCAGCAGGATGGAAGGGAGAGCTCCATCCCAACAAAGGGCTGGCAGGAAGAAGGGAATGTGAAGAGATGAAGGTCTTGGGAAGACTTGAAAGGGAATGGGATGTAATTTCCTTTAGTGACTGGAGAAGCCTTTGATGTTTCTGCCCTCACTTCAGTGAGTCTGGAATAATCTGATTGTGGCTTCTTCCCCTAGAGGTGCTCACAGAGGTGTTCCTGAAGTCTCAGCTGGCTTGGGATTTTTTGAATCCATTAAACAATTGGACAAAGACCAAGTGAGCAGTTCTCATGTTCCTAGGGGGGTAAAAGTGGATGGCAAGTTTGTCTCAACAATATTTGGCAAGTTTGTCTCAACTCAACTGAATATTGGTGGGTTTAACCCAAGGGTTCCCTGAGCAGTTAAAAGAAAGAAGCAGCAAAGGGTGAATTTCACCCCTACACTGAATATGTGCACAAGTCCTGCCTGGATTGAAAGTAAAAGGAGAGTTGAATGGGAGGCGCTTGGCAGAGCTCAGGAAAAATCCAGGTGTGAATTACTTCTCTGCTTCTGCCTTGTCCCAAAGTTCTTGTTGAACGAGGTTTGGAAAGGTACTGAAGCACCAAAGAGGGATTTTCAGGAATAAACAAAGTCTCCTCCAGTAGGCCCACGTTTAGCCACCCCTGAACCCCTGAGACAGAGCTGAGAAGCTGAGGGCCAGGATTGTGCCTGATTCTGTGCCTGGTTCTGTGCCTGGTTCTGTGCCTGGTTCTGCTCCTGGTTCTGTGCCTGGTTCTGTGCCTGGTTCTGTTCCTGGTTCTGCTCCTGGTTCTGCGCCTGGTTCTGTGCCTGGTTCTGCTCCTGGTTCTGCTCCTGGTTCTGTTCCTGGTTCTGTGCCTGGTTCTGCTCCTGGTTCTGCTCCTGGTTCTGCTGCCCCCATCCACCCCGGCACCCCATCCTGTTCCTCTGGGAGCAAGGGCAGGGATATGGGATTGCACAGCCAGCCACGGCTCCATTGCACCTCTGCTCAGTCACCTGCCTTCCTCCTGCCTCCATTCCCTTCTCCCAAGCCCCACCCCAAGCCCACCAGCAGGTTTTCTCAGGAATATGAATAAAAGCATACGGCTTCTCCTCTGTGTTCCAGCCCTTCGCTCCCCTCAGCTTCCTCCATCTATTCCCAGCTGCATTCCAGTGTCCCCACAGCCATCCCCTCCCTGGAGCCATATCCCTTCCTCTCCACTTCCAGAGCCATCCAAAACCCATTGGAGTTAACAGAACATTTTCTATGGCCTTCCAGGATCCGCTCTTGGATAAGCTCCATTCCTCTTTAAAATTTCTTCTTTACATAACGCTTTTCCTCGTGCTTGTCTTTGTTGTCTCACACATTCCCAAAGTGAATGATCCCACTCTTCCTCAACTACCGGCCCTCAATGTTTTACTTTCTGGGGTTTTGTTGAAGGAAATGATCCAATGGTTGCTTTAGACCTCAGTGTTTGGAAAAGTTCTTTCCCTTCCAGCTGTTGATTAACTGCTCCTCAGCTTACATGCAGCACTGGCTCTGTTTGTACAACCAGGCTTTAATATAAAGTAAATATAATCTTTTCTCACTGAAATTATGATTGAAACTACCTTAGTAAGCACCAGCTGAGTTATTTTTGATGTGTATTTTATCAGGTCACAGTCTGTGATCTGAGCCTGACTAATGAAACCTCATCACAAATATTTTACGTCTCGGCAGCACTTTTTGCCCTGAGCTCACAGACATATTTGGTATTACAAGTGTGTGGCTTCCTTCCTTCCTTCCTTCCCTTTTCTTTGAAATGTATAGCCAAAAATCAGTTACTTCATCTTCCCCCTTCATTAGCTGCATTTTCCTTAATTATCCTGCCCCAGGGTGATGTAGGCCGTGCAGCTCCAGCCACTGCAGGCTGCAGGGAGTTAACTGAAGGCACAGGACCTTGCCATGGATTTCTCAAGAGTCATGAACTTCTTGTAAGTTCTTAACTCGATTAAAGTAATTTTTGAAGATTAATTCTCCTCGGAACACACCTGCAGCCCCATTTCTGGCCATGGCCTCTGTTGTGTAATTGTGTGCACACGTCCGAGCTGTTTAATGTTCTCCACGGCACGAGTGACAAAGCAGATCATTGTGAATTAAGAACCCTTTTTTTTTTTTTTTTCAGGTGTTGCTTCGGTATTGTTTATCCTGGTCCTACGTGAGGGCTGGCTCCCTTTTCCTGAGGGACAGGGAATTCTGCCTGCTCCTACGTGGTGTTGAGCACAATTCTCTGCTGGCTGGAATCCACCACGAGGTGCACAAGGGCTCCGTTCTCAGAGTTTGGAGGGGTGTGGGTAGATCCAGAATCATGGAATGACCTGGATTGGAAGGGACTTTAAACATTTAAACTTTCCAAGGTGCTCTAGCCTGGCCTTGGATACTCCCAGGGATCCAGAGGCAGCCACAGCTGCTCTGGGAATTCCATCCCAGTCCTTCCCCACCCTCAAAGGGAGGAATTTCTTCCTCCCAAATATCCCATTTAAACCTACTTTCTACCAGCTTGAAGTCATTTCCCCTTCTGCCTTCCGAGGCCTTGTCAATAGTCTCTCCTCCTCCTGTAGGCCCCTACAGTTATCATGGAAGGCCACAATGGGGTCACCCCCAAAGCTTCTCCTGTCCAGGCTGGACAATCCCAGCTCCCCCAGCCTCTCCTCCCAGCAGAGCTGCTCCATCCCTCTGATCATCCTGGAGCCTCCTCTGGACTCTCAGCAGCACCTCCAAAGCCTTCCTGCTCTGGGTCCTGGAGCAGCTCTGCAGGTGAGGCCTCACCTGAGCGGATCCAACCCTCGGCCTCCATGAGGAGAATCTGGCCAGGCTGGACAGGGCTTGGAGCACCCTGGGACAGTGGCCGTGGCACTGAATGGGCTTTGATGTCACTCCAACCTAAATTATTCCACGATCCTGCCCATCCTGTCTCGCCCCCCCGTTGCCCATGGAAGGCTTTGCACCTGCTTTTCCCTTGCGTGCGCCTCTGCCTCACTCAGGCCCCTGAGCTCCTCTCCGATCCCTCTCAGGAATTCAGAGAGAGCAGCCGAGGGCACGCCGTGGTTTTTGTCCTGGCAAACAAGAAAGGGGAAGCAGAACCCTCTCACCTGGATAATCTGTCTCAGCCTCCAGCCCGATGGACTCTGGTCTCCCCACACACTGAGAGCAAACAGAGATCACTTCATTGAGTCATCCTGGCCCATCCTCAAGGCGAGAACAAGAACAAAGGAGCGACTGTCCGGCCTCAGCTGCCTCTGCAGCACGGGGCTTTTCCTGGCGCTGGAAACAACGGCCAAAATCCCCCAGTGTGGACAGGGAATCACCAGCCCAGCTCTGCTTGGGACCAGCAGAGAGAAGGTTCTAGAGGAAAACAACCCTACTGGTACAGGTCCAGTGTCCATGGCAGGGTGTGACAGCACCTGAGTGGCCCTGAGGATTCCTTGACTCCGTCCAGGAACGGTCTTGGGAACAACTTGCCCAGAGAAGCTGTGGCCGCCTCATCTCTGGAAGCATCAAAGGGCAGGCTGGACAGGGCTTGGAGCACCCTGGCATGCTGGAAGGTGTCCCTGCCCATGGCATGGGGTGGAAAAAGATGATTTTAAGGTCCCTTCCAACCCAAACATTTCAGGGTTTTAAGATTAGGGGACTCTGAGCAGGTGCAAATGCAGTTAAGTGTCTCTTGTATCTTCCTCTTACCAATAAAAACCAGACACCAGACTAACAGTAGGCAGCTTTAATGTAAAACTATACCCTTAAAATAACTGCTTAAACCACTTGGATACTTAGGTGATTTTGAATATTTTGGCCTGTTGGAGTATTTCCATCTTAGGGAATGAAGGAATTGGATGTACAAATCAGGTGGGTTTCTCTGCAGTGCCTACCCAGCCTGGTGGAACTCCTGAACGAGAGCTTTGGGCTGTGTGGAACTGGGCTCAGGATGAGCTTCACCTGTTGAGAGGGGTACGGACTCAGGGAGGCACTTCCCAGCTGGGTTTGCTGGTTTGCCATTTTACTGAGCTGCTGTTTTGATGTTTCGATGAGAGCAACTCTAATCAAACAAATGTTAGCAAAACCCATGAGAAATGTCAAACTGAGAAAGCAAAGAGAAAAAACCCAAATTGATTCTTTATTTTTTTTTAATCTCCTGGTCCCTGTTAATTTTTAAGCCTAGTTGATGGCTTTGAGGGCTTGGAGTTGACAGTCCTGAGTCCTGATCTGAACATTCCTTTTCCCAAAGAGGCTGCAAGCTGTCCAAAGACAGGAGGTGAGTTAAGGCAGGTATTTCATCCTGGATTGCTGGAGCAGGACTTTGGAGAGGTTGGGACTAAGGCCTCAAAGACTCACAGGAAGTTTTTAGTGGAATAAGGAATTGTTTTCAGGTTCTGAGTTTGCTTGGCAATGAAGCAGCCAAGGCCTCCACTGATGATGTGTTTCTGCACCTGAGAGAAAACAGGTTATAAAGGAAAAAAGAAAAATTAAAGGAAA
>VWZN01002260.1:229643-240998 GCA_013396955.1 Regulus satrapa
CCAGTACCTGTCCCAGCCCTGTCCCTGGGCTGTCCCTGTTTCAGGTACCTGTCCCAGCCCTGTCCCCAGGCTGTCCCTGTTTCAGGTACCTGTCCCAGCACTGTCCCCATTTTGTCCCCGTGCCTGGTACCTGTCCCAGCATTGTCCTCTCTCTGTCTCCATGTCCAGTACCTGTCCCAGCCCTGTCCCCACTTTGTCTCTGTGCTGAGTACCTGTCCTGCCATTGTCCTCTCGCTGTCCCCATACCCAGTACCTGTCCCAGCCCTGTCCCCACCTTGTCCCTGTNTGTCCCCGCCCAGCACCTGTGTCCCAGCACTGTCCCCACCTTGTCCCCGTGCCCGGTGCCTGTCCCGCCGTTGTCCCCTCGCTGTCCCGGTGCTCGGCAGGGTGGCAGCTGCCCCCGAGCTGTGCGCTGTGTGTTGCTGCCATCCAGAGCCTGCTCAGGTGAGCTGCACTCGGGGCTGCTCCTCTGCTGCTCCCACACCTGCCAGGTAAAGGCAGGAAATTGGAAATGCCAGAAGTGAGGGATGTGGCCCCAAAACAGCTTCAGTTCCCAGCCACAGCTGGAGCTGCCTCTGCCACAGCTGGAGCAGGAATGGTTTCAGGTTTTTCTTCTCTGTTCTCCCCCAGTCTGGTTTCAATGAGGGGAACGTGCTCTCATCAAAGGGAGCTGCAGGAGATCCCTGCTCATAGATTTGCCTTCTTACTGCCTTGTTATTAAATGTCTCAGTTGTTCTGTATGAAGAGCAGGATTAATTCTGCCTCCTGGTTGTTGAAGGGGTGTTGGAAGGGAAGGGAAGCCCAGATTTACTGCTGGAGTCATTCCACGAAAGTTCTGTGCTTTGGTCCATTCCTGCCCATGCCCCTTGGCCTCAGGATCCATGGGCACATTCCTGGGAATCCTGGAGCTCAGAACATCTCTGTGAGCCCCCGGGTACTGCCAGGGATGGTGGGTTCAGGATTAACTGCTCTTCCTGCCGTGTCTAATCAATGTTTGGGGAATTCACAACTCCAGAGCCCACAGGAGGGAGCCAAATACTTTGTTCTCAGGAATGAAGAAAATCACCTTTGTGTTCAGCATCTTCGTGTTCGGGGGTGGAAAGGAGGGGACAACGATGGCAACATTTAAATACATCAGTGGAGCTTCATATAGGGGGAGTTCAGATTTATCCAGAAGATTACCTGAAAGAATTAAAGGGAAAAAAAAAATCCTGAGGCATTTTATTCAATTTATTCATTTATTCAAATTATTCATTTATTCATGGAACCATAGAATCCTAGAATGGTTTGGGTGGGAAGGGACCTCAAACCTATGGAAGGCCACCCCTGCCATCGGCAGGGGCACCTCCCCGTGTCCCAGGTGGAGACAGGAGGGCTGTGCCAGAGGCAGGGAAAGCAGCCTGGGATCTGGGAACCTCTTCCCGTGCCTTGTTTTTAATTTTATTTTTTCCCTCTAAACAAAGCTTCAGTTTGGTTTGTGGCTGTTGCTGGATGAGGAAAGTACAAAGCAAGGAAAGCTTTCAACAGGCTAAAAATAAACTCTGTTATTGTCATTTTTTATGAATATTGCACAGAAGGATGGGATTTCTTCATCTTCAGCTTCACTGGAAACACCGGGCACAACTTTTCCATATTAAAAGAGGTTTTTTGTTTGTTTGTTTGTTTGTTTTTGGTATTTGCTGAATTCCCTGAGTTTTTGAGCTGCTTGCTGACATCTGACATTGCTTTGGGATCACGCTTGGATGAGAGCTTGGGCCTTTTCTTTTGCCTTGGGATGGAGGGACCTTTCCCAGTTCAAAAGCTGATCCCTTTTATCTGCATCCCAAAGTGATAGCACCAAGGGACAACCCATCCATCAGCCCCAGCCAGGAAAACCACGAGGAATGACCTGTTCTTGTTTGTTGTCACCATTAAAGGGTGGTTGGAGCTGGAAGTTGGCAAATCTCATCCTTCCCTTCCTTAGGGAATATTTATAATCTCCCATCTCCCTGAGTAATGCCAGTGGGATTTAATTCCAAATCCGTATTTCCTGAAGTGGACGGAAAATAGGATTGTGCCTCTCACGGATGATGCTGGAGAACAGCAAAAGTATCCCAGCCTCCTCCAGGAACACAGCATATCCACGGGATGCTGGGGAGACAAAACAAAGGGTGTTTCATCCATTTGATCAGTGATAATGAACTCATTTGGGACAGCCAAAGTACCCCCACACACAAAAATGCACCAGAACAAACAAGGAGGGAATATTCTGTACATAATTCAGAACAGCTACGGGATGGAAAAGAAAATAGACATGTCCTGGGCAATGTTTTTTCATATGTACAAGGAATACATTCCTTTCCCCTGTGCTGGAGTTATGAATTTGTCAGGGTTCACGTTTTTCCTCTTATTATTTCTTATCCTTAAAGGTCATTGGGCTCTAAAAGCCCGGCCTGCCTGTGTTAGTGCTCTAACCCAGCAAAACCACGTGGCCAAGGATTCAACCCCCCTGAACCCAGGTGGATCCTCTGCTCTGCCCTCAGCTTCTGGGGCGAGGGCAGGATGGATTCTGGGAACAGCAGGGCCGGGATTTCATGGAACACACAGCATCCTTCATGGCAGAATCATGGGATATCCTGAGCTGGAAGGGATCCCTGGGATTGTTGATCCTGCACAGGCTCCCCAAAATCTCACCCTGTGCACCCCTGGCAGTGCTGTCCAGACGCTCCTGGAGCTCTGGCAGCCTCGGGGCCGGGCCCATTCCCTGGGGAGCCTGGGCAGTGCCAGAAGAGCCCTTCCCAAAACCCAACCCTTCCCTGATCTCCAGCCTGGCCCTCCCTGGCACAGCTCCAGCCGTTCCCTCAGATCCTGTCACTGCCCACCAGTCCCCCCCAGAGCAGCACCATCACCCCCTCAACCTTCCACCATCCTGGAGAAACGAGCCCTTGCTTGGCCCTTTCCTCCTGGGAAGAGAAGCTGCGGCACGAGGGCCAAACCCCCGTGGGCTGACACATGCACCACGAAGTGGGAGATGGCTCTTGCTCCCCACAGAGCTTGTGGAGGGAGGAGGAGATTTTTCCCACCTGTTTTAAGCCTCAGTTGGGTGTTTTGGAGCAGCGTGGAGGAGCTGGGTGCTGAGTGTGGCCTTTTCTGCCTCCCTCAGTACAAGCAGTCGGGCTCGGTGTGCCGGGCGGTGAAACACGAGTGTGACCTGGCTGAGATGTGCACGGGGCGCTCCTCCAGCTGCCCCGAGGATCGATTCCGGGTGAAAAGGGAGCTGTGTAAAAGCCAGGCCTTGCTGCTGCTCCAGGAAAAGCCCTTGGATTGACCAGTTTTCAGCAATTCAGTGGTGGTCAAGGGTGATTTGCTATAGATGAGGTTCCTTTGCTGAGACTAAAAAAGGTTCCAGGCTGCAAGGCCCCATCCTGCCCCAAACGCCTCAGTCCTGCACAACCTACCAGGGGTGGTCACACAAGTGGTGACTTTGCCTCCACTCCACTTTTATCTCCATCTTACCTCCATTCCTGTTCCAGGAGTGACAGAGACAGCTCCAGATGTGGCTGGGAACTGAAGATGTTTTGGGATCCCATCCCTCACTTCTGGCATTTCCAGGTCCCTGCCTTTACCTGGCAGGTGTGGGAGCGGCAGAGGAGCAGCCCCAAGTGCATCTTACCCCAATTTATCTCCATCTCCACTCTTTATATTCCACTCTGACACCAGCACTCATCAATGGATTTATTTTTTAATCATTCCCAATGGACATTAAGACAGTTTTTAGGAAAATGTGCATTTTTTGGGATCTCCACAAAGGCCACACCTCTCAGCTTGCTCAGGTCCCCTGTGCTACTCCTGTTTGAGGCCTTAGCCTGAAGCAAACCCATTTTACTAAACTTTTTGTGAGCCCCAAAGTCCTCCCCTCTGACTGGGAGGAAGGAAAAGGGTTTTTAAAGGCCCTGCATGGTTTGGTTGTACTTTTTCTCTACATAGACCCCATTTATTTTCCTTTCAGGCAGCACCTTCCTGCTGGAAGCTGTTCTGTGCCAAGTGGGGTTGATCTGCAGGTAATTCCAGCCAACCCCACCAGTGCAGATCCATCCCCATGCCGCTGGAGTTGGTGCTGGTCAGGAAATCCACATTTTCCAGCAAGGTCTGGATATACCCCTGAGTCCCTGGCACAGCCTGGGTTTGCTAAAATCCCCTCTGGAGAGAAATCCGTGCTGTGCTGCCCTTCACTTGTTATTAATCATCTGCCTGAGTCAGAACTTGTAACCCCGAGCCTCTGCTCTGACAGCAGATAAAGTGAGCAGCCTTACAAGAAAGAGCTTGTGTAAGAGGAGGAGGGATTTGGGAACCTTTTGGCTGGGTTGGTTTGTCCAAACAATTGGACAGAAAGTTTCAGGGAAATGGCACCTTCTGGCCCAAAAAAAGGTCAAATCCCTCAGCTGGGAACTAAAGCCAGCACTGAAATCCCATCCCTACCTCTGGAATCACTGAACACAGGTTTTATAGTAAATCCCAGGTCCAGGAGTCTCCATCTTGTTATGATTTACAGGGACACACAAATTGGAGAGGGAATCGTATTCCTACGAGCGGGGTCATGTTTGTTTTTTGAAGCCAGCTAGAATGTGCTGTAATTCATTTGCTTCATTGTTCTGGGGTTTGTTTGCCCTCCTTTTTTATTTTATTCTCTCCCCCCAAAGCAAAAGCAAACACTTTCACTGCTGTGTGAGGGACTGGTAACGTCCTGTCCCCTGGAGGCACCAATAAGACCAAGATTATTTTTTATCCTGACTCTACAGAGCCAGAATCCCAAAAGACGTCAGTTGGGGAGCCACACTAGGCTTTGTTCCTAGTTTAAGGAATAACAAGGTGTGTCCAGGCCTGAAATAACTCTTTTATTGCAGTTCAAGAGCACAAAACCAGGCTCAATCCTTCTTGCTTTGGGTTTGAGGCTCTCCCAGTGAAACCATGCCTGGCACAGGTTTGGATATTGGACAGTGCAGTGTCCAATTTTTTATGGAACATCTTCATGGAAGAACTGGGGATGATAAAGGACATTAAAGCCAACTTTTGGTTGATGGCAAAATGCCCCAAGAGCTCAAGAATTGGCCCTAAATTGGTCACAGCTGAAGAAGAGATCTGAGTTGTAGCTACATAGGGAAGGGAATTGGCTGGAAATGGGGTTTGTGCTTCCAAAGTGGGGAAGTGGGGGATCCATCCATGTGCTGAAAGGGTCTTTGCTCCTGGGAATCTCAGATGTTTCAGTGGTGAGGGGGAGGCAGAGAAGTTTCTGGTCCCCCCCATCATCTGTTGGGAGACTGGGACTAAATCACAGCCAAAGTAACTCAGAAAATTGGTGACAGCAACTAAATTTGGGTTGATTTTCTCCCTTTTTGATTTAAAACTGGTGATGCTCTTCAGAAATTTCTCATCTGCTTTAGAATTTGGGGTTGGGAGGAGGTGGAAAATGGGAAGTCAGCAAGGAGAAGAAAGAGTTCTGCCTAAATCCCCCAGATTAATTGTTGGACTTCTCTGTGGGGTTTAAGTACGTGGTTACAACTAAAAGCTTTTCTACTGGAGGCCAAGATGTGAGATAGAAAGATGATCCAAAGCATCAAAAGAGAGGATGGATTAAATGGAGAATAAAAAGGGAAAGAAATGAGGAACTTTTGTGGTTACGTGCTAGGAGCCTTGGAAAATCATGCTCAAATTGGAAGCATGTGCTCTAGAAAATTACAACATAGGTATTGCAAAAAATGCATTTTTCCCAGAGGAAGGGGAAGAATTGGGATTCAGAATTATGCAATGATCTAGGGCAGAGCTCTTCCCTTCTGCACAGGAGAGCAAACAGGATGGAGATCAACCATAGCTCGTGGAGGGGATTGTCCAGCACAGGAAGTGACCTGGGCAGCCCCAGCGGGGAGGTGGCATCACTCCCACGGAACAGGAGAACTGGCACAGAGAGGGACTCAAGTTCAGGGCTCAAGGGAGCAATCACTGCTCTAATTAAGAGTTTAGAGACATCCCCGGAGTCTGTTGGAGTCCCTGCTGAGGCTGGGAGTGGCTCCCACACAAATGATATTTAAATGGTTGTGGTTATTCCTGTTTGCTGGAAACTTCCTGCCTGTGGATAGGGGATGGATCGATGAGGAGACAGAGAGCTGGGGCCTATGGATGCAGAAATCCATGGCTGGGAAGGGCCCTCCCCCCTTCCTGTCAAAAAAATGGCCAAGGGGCATTTCCAGATCCAGAACCAACCCTTTGCTAAAATTTGGAGGCACTTGTAGCGAGTTCCAAGCAGGAGGATTGGGGAAGGAGGAGAGAATCCAGAACTGGATCTGGAGATTAAAACCATTAATTGGGAACATCTGGAAGGGGCTCTCTCATCCCTTCCCCATAAGCAGAGCTGGAGCAGGAGCTCCTGTCTGTGGATCTGTCCAGCACTTCCCTCCCAGCACAGATATTCCTGCTGTCCTTTCACAGCCAGGAATCCAAGGTGATTTTTGGTGTTAAAATCACAGCAGAAGGTTGGGTCCACACTATTCCCAGCCTGGAAGAGGCAGCTGAGTTGGGAGGAATAAGGAACGGAAAGCTGAAAGCAAAATGGAGAGATTTCCTGGATAAATACACACTTCAGGATGTACAGCGAGGTCACAGAATCCCAGGTTTGGGTGGGAAGGGACCCTAAATTCCTCCAATTTCACCCAGGGACACCTTCCACTATCCCAGGCTGCTCCAAACCCCATCCAGCCTGGCCTTGGACACTTGCAGAGATTCAGGGGCAGCCCAAACTTCTCTGGGAATTCCATCCCAGCGCCTCCCTGCCCTCACCGGGAGGAATTCTTTGCCATATCCCATCATCAGCTCACATAAATCAACATTTCTCCGGTGGAATCACCAAATCCAAAACAACCTCAGCTTAATTCCAGGCTGCCTGGGCTCTTTCAAGTCAAAATCCTTAAAAATGTAGCTGGTGGAGGTTTTTGGGGTGGAATAGCAGAGAGGAAAATGGGGAGGGAAATACAGTCCTAGAAAACTGTAGGCAGAGGGAAAAGGGGAAAAAGAACCAAGGAAACAGGCAGAGACCAAAGGAAAAGGATGGGAAAAGTGGGAGATGCTCAGAGCTCAGGTACAACTGGAGGAGAAGAACTTTGCCACGTGTTCAGTGGAGCTGATGCTATGTAAAAGTAAATGCTTTTAATTAGGAATCAAAATTAGAGCAGTTAATAAGGAGGCAGTTCATTTAATTGGAATGTTCAAAGTTCTTTGGGTGAATGATGGCCACAGACTCTGCAGCGTCCTGGCTGGCAGCTCAGGTATTGCTATAAAATCATTTAAATTCTTCCACTTTATCCCTGGGAGCAAATCTACCTTGGGAGCAACTCCAGACCTTGGAATCCTTGAGGAATCCAGGAATTCACTGTGATTCCCATCCTGAACTGGCTGTTCCCAGCACTGGCTGCAGGATTTTCCCCCTGAGCCCATGTCCAAGGTTGGGTCCAGGTCTTTCTAATTTTATCCCTGTGGAATTCCTAGAAGCCAGACGGAATTGACTTTCACACAAGAATCTCCTTTGTTTACACACCCGGCTTCTCTGTTCAGTCAACAAAACCTGCTTTTTATTAAGTTCCCTTGGAAAAATTAAAAAAAAAAAAAAAAAAAAAAAAGAGAGAGAGGCGTTTAAAATTAAGGGAAAAAATGTTTGGTTTGGGTGTTTGGGTGAAATCTGGGGGTGGGATGTTGGTGAGCTCAGAATGTTAATGCGAGATCAAAGCTCTTTTTTTAATAATATAAAAGTTATCAAATTCCATCGAGTTTTCTAGACTGAGACTAGGAGAGGAATCCAGGTGGGAAGGGACACATGCAGGGCTCTAATCTCACATGAAAAGGGAGGAAACTGAAGAGTTGGTCAGGTGGAATTCCAAGTTCAAGTTCAAATTTGATTTTTCCTTGTTTTCTGTGACCCGTGTGCCTTTTGCTCTAGCTTTAATTTATAGTGGAGTCAGTATATTCCCATTAATGTGATTTATCTGCCTCAATCCCTATTAAACAGGGGGCTTTTCATGTGGCTCCTTCCAGGTGGATAAAAAAGAAGGATAGAGGAGGATTCCAAAGGGTCTGCCTGGCTGTATAAGCCAGGAATTTAAATCCTGTTAAATCGGGTAAATGAGCAGCCATGGCAGAAATCAATGGGAGGGATCATTATGGGATCATGGAATTAAAGATCATCCCATTCCCACCCCTGCCATGAGCAGGGACACCTCCCACTATCCCAGACTGCTCCAAGCCCTGTCCAACCAGGCCCTGGGCACTGCCAGGGATGGGGTAGCTATTCCATTAATCCCAGGAAGCAAGAAAAGGGGAAAAAACCCAAATCATCCCATCAAGTTCTCATTCCCAAATATCCCAGCTGATACTGGGATCAGCCTGGCTGGCCACACCATTGCAGGGCATGGATTTGCTGCTTCCACTTTCCCTCGTGGAAGTGAAATGAGCTCAGGCAGGGAAGTGCTGGGGAAGGTCTGGGTGGCAGGGAGGAAGGAAATAAAGAAAATAAAGCACTGGGAGAGTAGGTTTAAATCCAGATGGAGAAAATAGAGCTTGGTTTAAACCTGGTGATTCCCATCTGGGCTGCTGGAGCATTACCTGAGTTAAAGCTTCACTTTGGGACAGCCAGAAATGTCCCTTTTGTGACATCAGCAATTAAAGATCAATTACCTGTGTGTGCCTAATTGCAGGGATCACGCTCCATACTGGGCTTTTGTTTTCCACCCAGCTGTTGTTCCTGTCTCTTTCTTTCTCCCTTTCTCCTTCGGCAATGGCATTTGCATTCCTTTTAGCCAAATACCAAGGTTAAACTAAAAATAATCCTACCCATCAGTTTTAGATTAGGCCTAGAGCAGGCCCAGCTTTACTGTAAACGTGTGTGTCAGGATTGCTGTGTGCTCTGCCAGGAAAGTGCTCCAGCCAGGCGTTTCAGGAATGAGATTAATGGGCTTTTTAACTTCATCTGAAGTCATTTTTGATTGCTGAGTGGTGACTGCTATTAATAATTGCATGAATCCATCTTCTTTCAGGAAAAAGGAGGGTATTTAGGAATGGTTTCCTTTCCTGAAACTCAGGAGGGCTTGAAACTTGTGCCATTCTCTGTGAAAGCAGCAGCACCTCCCGAATACCAGTTCTTTTGAAAACAGTGGGAAAATGCTTCTTATAATGCTGGAGGTGTCCAAGGCCAGGCTGGACAGGGCTTGGAGCCACCTGGGAGAGTGGAAAGTATCCCTGACCATGGCAGGGGAGGGATGTGATGATTTTCAAGGTCACTTCCAGCCCGAACCTTTTGGAATTCTGGGATTTTCTGATTCTCTGATTCTGGCACTCTCTGATTCTGGCATTCTCTGATTCTCCAAATCTCTGATTTTATTTCCCAGCTTTGTGCTCACAAGGTTTTAGTCTCTCCCTTTAATCTTTGTGACTCCGAGTCACACATCATAAATCTCCCCGTGCTTTTTCCAGGTGAAAGCGCAGGTGTGGTGGTTTGGAAGCTCAGCCTGCAGGACTGGACACAGGAGATTCCAGGAGGAAGTGCTGATCCACCCTCTTCCAGAGTGCAGGGCTTCAAAGGAAGGTGTCACCAGGTGTAGTCCCACAATGGAATTAAAACCAGCTCTAATTCTGAAACCAGACCCTCCTTCAAAGGCCCACAGGCCCGGAAGGCTGAAATCCACGGAAAGGAATTGGTTTCTCTGCTACTCTTTCAAAAGGTCTCAATACCCATGAGAATTTTTTTTTTTTTTGATCCCTGTAGGTGAGGTAAAAGCTGAAACTTGGGCTCTGGTTTAATAGGGCTCTGTGAGGGAGTCCCAGACCTGTCCTCTCCCCTCAGTTTCTCCACTGGGGTCTCCTGGGCAGCCGTAACTCGAACAAACCCATTTTGGTGCTCTGGCATCCAGGGAAAAGATCCGTGTGAGACCCTCGTGCTCCACTGGGATGTGTTTGGACCCAGCCATTTAACACCATGTTAACCCCAAAAAATCACCAAGCCAAGGCATCCGCTGGAATCAAACCACATTCCCACAACCCCTGTGCACGTTCCAAGCCAAAACACGAATTCCCCTAAAACCAGCAGCGCTCCCAGCGGATAAACCCTCCTCAGATCCTCCTCAGCTCCTGACTCTTCAGGATGGGCTGAAACATCCCTGATACAGAATTTTAGCTGAATATCTTGAATGAAAATAGCTCCAGACAGCTCGAGCTGCGAGTGGAGAGCAGAGTCGTGGGCTCTGCTCACTGTGATTTCTCACAGCTCCTAAACAGAGGCAGTGGAATTTGTCCAGCATTTATTGGTGTGGCTGTAAAACTTTGTCCCATTGCAGTGGCTTTGGCTGATGGCAGAGGAGGTGTCAGAGATGTGGGGCTGGGACAAAGCCTGGGAGATGTTCTCTCGCTCTCTTGTTTATTTTAAATCTCCCGCAGCCTTTCCTCACTCGGGTGCAGGATGTTTTCTTGCTAAAAGATCTGAGTAATTCAATGTATTCCAGTGCAATGGGCCCTGTGGAAATCTGTGCATGGATTTCTCAACGTTAATAAATGCACTGCAGACCCAAACTCCCTGTCCAAACTCCTCTCTGGGATTGTCTGACCCACTCTGCATCCTCCTTCCCCCCAAGGCTGCTCCTGGACTCATCCAGAGCCTTTAAAACCTTTAACATTTGTATTTTGAGTTAAAACATGCAATTCATGTCATACCTTTGTGATCCTCAATGCTTCCAGTGTGTGTTTGTTATCCAGAGCTTGGTAATATTGATTATTGAAGGGTTAGAAAGAAATGCCATCAATTGACCAATTAATTTTAAATATTCAGGTGATTCCTTACCTGGCAGTGCTTCCAGCAATGTGTTTACGAGCATTAATGACTTATGGAAGGATGTGTTCAAATCAGGGGATGAATACTTTTATTTATTTTTAACATTCTCTTCCTCCATTTTTAACCTTTTACAAATCACTTCTCCATGCAACTGCAATATAAAATAGGGCTGAGATAATTTCCAGTCAAAATCATCTCCTGTCATTTGTCCTGGGATGAGCTGAAATATTCTGTGAAATGGAGTTTTTAAAGAATTCCCCACTTCCTTTGGCTGGGAGGAAGGGAAGTTGTAAATTGGATTTTGGAGCTGTTCAGCTCTGGAGCTTTTAAAAACATTTACTGGAGGTTAAAAAAAAGAGTTTTGGTGTGGAGTTATTGTGATTGTTTTTACATCCACTTTGCATCTATTTCTTCCTTATGGGAGTGAAATGAGAGCAGAGAAGAAAAATCACAAAATTAATTTGTGTTTCAAAGCTCCTCTTCTACAACAGGAGCACAAAAAAAAAAAAAAA
>VWZN01002260.1:241045-271955 GCA_013396955.1 Regulus satrapa
AAAAAAAGACCTTAAAGAAAACAGTTCCTGAGAAAGGAGAAATCTTTCCCTTCATTAAGGGTCCAACGTGTGTTTGCTCATGTGCTGCCCCACAGCTGACGTTCTCTCTTAGCTAATTACCAGTGACATTTAATTCAAACTAAAAGGAGCCCAGAGGTCTAAAAATAACCCCAGCCCACAAGAGAACAAAGCACTTGTCTGCCTCTAACCCTGGGCAGCCCCAAACCACACTCTGAGAATGACAGGGGAGTCAAATCTCCAGATTTGGGGAAAATCTCTGCACCTTTTGGGGATCATTTGCTGCATTTGTGGTACCTTGGGCTCAATCATTTAAGGGCTGAAAGTGTTGGTGTCAGAGATGCAGTGGCTCCAGGAGTTTCAGGCATGAAATCCCATTTTAGGTGCTGTTTGAATCTTTCCTTGGGTTGTGGAGGGAGGATTTGGTGTCCTGGAGAACTGGAGATGTTTCTCCACGTCCTTACCTGTGCACAGGGAGTTGTGCCCTGTGTTTATTGGGATTTATTCCAACCCTGTTACATCTCGCAGGATCACAGCCAAGTGCTGAAATATTCTTTGTCTCTTTTTTCCTCTATTTCTAAAAAAACTCAGCTGATTTCTAAAAAAGTCACAGCAAAGTCTGGGACAGATATTCTCTCACTCTCTTGTTTATGTTTTATCTCCTGCAGTCCTGCCTTTCCTCACTCAGGTGCAGGATGTTTTCACAGGGGCTTGCTAAAAGATCTGAGTAATTCAATGTATTCCAGTGCAATGGGCCCTGTGGAAATCTGTGCATGGATTTCTCAACGTTAATAAATGCACTGCAGACCCAAACTCCCTGTCCAAACTCCTCTCTGGGATTGTCTGACCCGCTCTGCATCCTCCTTCGCCCCGAGGCTGCTCCTGGACCCAGCCAGAGCCTTTAACATTTGTATCCCCACGGGGGCAGGGAGGGGCTGGGTTGGAATTCCCAGAGGAGCTGTGGCTGCCCCTGGATCCCTGGCAGTGCCTGAAGCCAGGCTGGAGCCCCCTGGGACAGTGGGAGGTGTCCCTGCCATGGCAGGGGTGGCACTGGGTGGGATTTAAGGTCCCTTCCAAACAAACCATTCCAGGGCTCTGTGATCCAGCCGTCCCGTTTGTACGGAGTGAGGTGTGGGGTCGATCCTTTGTGATTCCTCTGGGGCACAGTCCATGCCCCCCAAAGCAGGGGCTCCTCTTTTGGCAGGGAAGGAATGAGACCTGGATCGTTTCCACAAGCTTGGTCTTAATCCTTGTGTGATTTCTGAGCCTGGTCTGGGTTTGAAACCTCAAATTCTCTCTGACTTCTCCCATTGCCTTTTATTTAGAGAATGGGATTGGCCAGCATTATGGGATGGCGTTGGTGAAAGTCCCAATTCCTCCTGGATGCAGAATCCATTATCAAGAGGATAAGGGAGAAGGAAACCTTGTGTTGTCTGGGATGAACATCCCAGCCTGGAGACACGGGGCTTGGAACAGCTCCACTTTCCATTGGAATCTCTACCTCAGATCAATGGCGGCGGATTCCCAGTGGATTCCCAGCGGATCTCGAGTTCCCCAGTTCCTGCAGAACATCCTCCGCCATGTCCTGCAACACCTCATTGCAGGTTTGATGCACGAGGAATTTCCTCCTGGTCACATCAAACCAGCTGGCAGAGCCTTTCCCATTGCAGGACCAGGAACGTTTACATTGAATTACTGGGGACACAAGGAGCTGTGGGAATTCTGCCAAACCTCCCTAATGTCCCTGCCTCTGGATTCAGGATACAGATGTTGTCCATTTGAGAGGCTCCACACGCCACAGCATATTCCAAAGTACCGTGTAATGGAGCTCCAGGCGTGTCTTCCCAAAGGGATCAGCCAGTCCTCGGTCATTTTAACCCCTGGCCTTTGGTAATTGCTGTTTGTGGATCAGATTTTCCTTGGCCCGTTTTCCTGTGGGATGTGAGAGTGGTTGGTGTCTCCAGACCACTTCAGTCTGTGTCTGGCTGCTTCTATTCCACAATCCAGATGTTTGTTTGACCATAGGCATTTTACAAAAGCCTAAAACAAATAAACACCCGACCCTATCCCTTCACCTCCCTTTGGATTGAACATTCCCGGAGTGTTATTGAGGTTAACGAGGGTTTTCCCCTCTGCACCAGCAAACTCCCAGAGATCCATAGCAGGGCTTGGCACCCACTGGCCCAGCAGAGCCGGATCCATCTGGGGGTCCTTGGGACCCTTTCCCAGCGCTCCTGGCACAGCTGATGGAAGGGACCAGGGGGTGAGGATGAGAGCTGCCCCTCCATGGGCAGCACAGAGAGCAAAGCCAGAGAGGAAACAGCCCCTTCCCTTCGTCCTCTGTCCCCTTCCAACTGCCAACCACCATTTACAGAGATGATTTGTAAATGAGCCGATCTGTAGCTCCATCCGTGGAACTTTCAAACAAGCCTTTCCATGGCAGATTCCTTTGAAATTCCGAGTGGTTTTTTAATGGGAAAAATGAACCAAGAGCTCTTACATTTGTGTCCTGTTGTTGTTTATAATCGGAGCCGGCAGAAACGTCAGCTCCTAATGCTTCGCCCACTCCTCTTCCACAGGATTATTCATCCCAGGAGTGGGGATGGGAGGCAAAGAGGCTTCTGTGGTGGCTGTTTTGTAACCGTCTCCTGTTTTGAAAAGGGACACAGAACCAAAGTCCAGAACCAAACCGTGTGGGTTTAGCTCAGCCCGAATCACCTTGTGGCCAGCAGGACCTTTGCTCCTGCTCCCAGGCCCTGGGGTTAAAACAACCTGAGCTGAACCCTGGTGGCCTTCTGTGGCCCTCTCCAGCCAAGCAGAGCAGGGACCAGGATGCTCTCCATCATTTTCCTGTTTGCTGGAAAGTTTAGTGAAGTGAATTGTGAGGTGCTTTGAAGTCTGGCTGTGTAAACAAACATATAGAGAGAATTATTTACCACCACGTTATTTAGGAATTTGCAGAACCTCAAGCTATTCAAAACACACTTCTGCCACTTTAATATTGTTTATAAATGTCTCCAAGAGCTCCCAGAACAAATCAGGCCCCTGTGACAGAAGGCAGTAGTCACCAGACAGGGTCACTGAGGTGGGCATGACATGGGAGAGGCACCAGGCTGGCGAGATGAAGTCACAGCATTAATGAGCTGCAGGCTTGTTAATCAGCTCTTTCCCAGGAGTGGCTTCCCAGTGGGGAACTCTTCTGGTGGCTGCACTTGGAGCCCCAGCAGCCTCCAAATTCCATCTCCTGGCTGCCAGCACCAAGTGAGGTTGTGCAGAGCCAGTGGAACTCAGGAACATGAGTGGTGTGTGCTTTGATATTCCCCCTGGAGGATGTGCTGGGGCTGCTCCCAGAGCTTTGAGAGCCTTGCTGTTGCCTCTGGAAAGAGAATAATCCCTGTTTTCCTGGGCTGGAAGGGTCATTTTTCTGGGGTTTGTGCTCTCTGCCAGCTCACAGCCCTTGTCAGCAGAGCCTTCTTCAACAATAACTCATTGGAGGTTCTTGCTCCAGGCAGCTCCGTGGTCCTGCAGCTCTTCTACACCTGGTAATCATCCCCAGCAGTCCCATCTGCACTGGGTTCCATTTGCTGTTAAATCACACCTGAGGATGAGGAACAAGGCAGGACATGGTCGGGATCCGTGGGAAGGATGGAGCAGGACATCTGTGGTGACACAGAGCAGCCNTCAGGGTCTGGAGCAGCACGTCCCTGTCCCTCCTCCCCGTGCACACATCAGCTCCTCCGTGCAGGACCCCCAGGTCCTGCTGGGGCTCCCAGAGAAGCCAGTGCTGCTCCTGCTCCTGCTCCTGCTCCTGCTCCTGCTCCTGCTCCTGCCCCTGTGCCAGGCAGGCATACTTGGAGCTTCCTCAGTGGGCACAGAGAGGCAGGAGAAGCTAATTAAGGCAATCTGGAACAAATTCTCCCCAGAGGAGCTGCTGATGTGACGGTGACTTAGGCCAGCAGAGCAGACACTGGAGCTCATCAAAGATCTGGGGTTATTGAGTTAAAAACTACTAAAGGTGAATTTTCACCTGCAGCTGATAAGGAGATGGATGCTCTGCCTAATTACCCTGCCTGTTTGGAATAAAGAGATAAACTTTCATGGATCTGGAGTTAAATGGGATAGAGCACAGATGATCTCAGAGACCTTTTCCAGCCTAATCTGTGGTTCTGGGAATCTGACACCAACATCTTGCACTTATCTGGCTTTAATTGGGCTGGGAGCTGCTTTAGTTGGGGAGGCAGGGACAGAACATCCAGAGCTGATGGCACAGGAGTAAAACTGGGCTCCTTCCTGCTGCCCACCATTGTTGGGATCCTGCCCAGTGCTTCAGCATTAAATCCCAGTACAGAGGTGCTCGGTTTGCTTTTGCTGTGATGGGAAAGGGACAAATGCTGGGGTAGAGAAAGAAAGAGTGACTTCAGTAAGTGACCTCTGACAGTTCTTCCTTTCCTTCATGAGTTCAGTGCCTGCTTTCTCTTCTGGGGCAAACAAACCCCCCAGCAGCTCAAGAAATTATCATCTGAAAGGAAAAAAGGGGGAAAACAGAGTTAAAAATATATAAATCTGTTTAGACCTGTACTAGGTAAAGGTCCTGGTTTTCCCTCAGTGGAAATGGAATCAACTTCTCAACTCCTCAGTTTTAAGTAATAGTACAACACTAGTCTTTGAGCAGAGAAATATCCCAATGTAGGGAATATCCAAATACAGGGAAATACAAATTTGCAGGGAAATAACAAATTGCAGGGAATATCCAGCTGCAGGGGAATATCCACTGCAGGGAATATCCAACTTCAGGGAATTTCCAACTTCAAATTGAGACATTAATTGTCTTGGTTTGCATTATGGATTTAAACAACTGCTCCAGACTAATCAGGGGCTGTTTCTCATTTCCCTTTCTGCCAGGAATCACAACCATCTCTCCCTGAGTTCAGCCTGGAGAGAGCCTGGGGACACGTCAGGGCAACCCTTGTCTAAGTGTGAAAGGTGAGTTTAGGACATACCTGGAACAAATGGCTTTTGGGATGGACGAAGTTCCTCAGTTTGAAACAAATTTATGGGGCTGATGCTTCTGTGACTCCTCCCAAACCAGCCCAGCACCCTGGGAAAGAAACACCTACATTCAACTTCCCACCTCCCAAAATGATTTTCAAGACTGGAAAGGAGAAACTGAAACAGAGAATATTTATGAGGGCCTGGAGTGCCAGGACAAGGGGGAATGGCTTCCCGCTGAAGAGGAGCTTTAGATGGGATATTAGGGAAAAATCCTTCCCTGTAAGGGTGGTGAGGGGCTGGGCCGGAATTCCCAGAGCAGCTGTGGCTGCCCCTGGATTCCTGAGGGTATCCAAGGCCAGACTGGACAGGGCTTGGAGCCGCCTGGGACAGTGGGAGGTGTCCCTGCCCAGGGTAGGGATAGCATTGGGTGACTTTAAGATCCCTTCCCATCCAAACCATTCCTTGATACTGTGAAATTACTCTCATCACAAGACCCCCTTCAGGAAAATAAACATTTTCTCTTTGTTCCAAGGATTCCCAGATGATCTCCAACTCACTTGGAAGAGACAGCTGCCCTTTACCAGGCTCACTGATGATTTCATTTCTGCCTCTGTGATTTTGACAACAAAGGATAAAGAGATCAATCCGATGCTTGGGTGTGCAAATTCCCCCTGGAATTCTCCAATTCCGAGGGATGAGTTAATTTTCTTTTCCTTTCCAGTGCCACTCCAGGCATCACATGACGAGGCACATCTGCTCCGTGACTCATGGAGAGGGAATATCCCATGCGTGTAAGCGGCACAGGCTGCCTCACACTCAACCTTTGGGAAGCTTTTTGGAGGCCCAGTTATGCAAGAAATAAAAGGGGACAAATTCATGCCAGGGAAGAACTTTGAAAGCTGCAATTTGGCCCGAGAAAATATCCAACATCAAAATATTAATAATGAGAGCGTGCTCCTGCTGACAGTCCTGGAGACAAGAATTCTCTGTGCATCCAGAGCCAACTTCTCCAGGCCTCATGGAAACCCTTCAGTGCAGGGGGTGGAGGAAGGGATTGGGAATGGAGGGATGAGGATGACATGTCCTGAGATTTGGGTTTCCTTGAATGGAGATGCCAAGCCTTGAAGAGCAGGGTGAGGACATTGATGGCTGAGCCCAAGAGATCCCACGGGGAAAGAGGAGGGAAGAAAAGAAGGGCCATTGATGTCTCCATAGAATTAAAGAATTATTAAGATTGGAAAAAAACCTCCAAGAGGGATTATTGATGTCTCCATATAATTAAAGAATGATTAAGGGTGGAAAAGGCCTCCAAGAGGGGTTATTGATGTCTCTATAAAATTATAAAATCATTAAGAGTGGAAAAAGGGAAAAAGACCTCCAAGATCATCAAGTCCAATCATTGAACAAATCCCACCATTCCCACTGATCATGAATTGCCACCACTGCTCATTTTTTGTTCAACACTTCCAGGGGTGGTGACTCTACCCCTTCCCTGGAGAGCCTGTTCCAATGCTCGTCCACTCTTCACGTGAAGAAATATTCCCTGATATCCAACCTGGAGCTCCTGTGGCACAGCTTGGGGCTCGTTTCTCCTTGTCCCATCCAACGTGCTGGCTGAGTGCCAAGAAAACTCCTGGGATTTTCCTTTTGCCATCCATAGGATTGTAAGGATCTCTCTTTAGGCCTCCCAGCAGCCAGCTGAAGGGAATGACATCTCTGCCACCTGGAATTGTCAGTTTAATGCTGCAGGAGTCTGGGATAAGGAATTCTAGGCAGTTTGCATCCCTGGCATTCCTTGGAATTTTCAAGGCTTTAAAGCAGTTGTGCAATGAAGAGGGAAACAGGGAAGTATTGAAAGGGAGTTTCATCAGCTGGAGGCTGGGGAATACAGAAAAGAGAGACATGAAATTCATGGATCTGCTACATTTGGCTGGGCTTTGGGATTTGTTTTCTTTTTTTTTTTTTTTTCCCTATTCTACAAATTGTTCTCTGTAAATTGTGCTCCAAGGCTTCAGATGGGGTAAAAGCACCTCATGCAGTAAAAGTTTCTGACCCAGCGTCACCAGTGCAGCTCCACCAGCTGAAATCTTGGCCTTTTGTGTGTTTTCCTGACCTTTCCTATTATTCCTGATTGTTGGATGATGACAATATATTCCTTCCTTTCTGTGAGTGCCCCACCACGGCCTTTGTTCTCCTTTGGACAAATGAAAATTTGGAATGGAATTAATCACTGGCAGTGCAGTATTCTTGGGATAGGGGAGGGGGGGGGAGTCCTCCAGGGAGTTGTAGGGTCATGGAATGATTTAGGTTGGAAAAGATCTCCAAGATCATCGAGGCCAACCTTTAACCCCACTTGGGTGGCCAAGTTCACCCTTAATCCGTGTCCCTAAGCACCAGGTTGAGCTGAATCTGTGCTGAATCCATGAATCCCCATCTATTCCAGAGAAATGGGATTTATGGAGTCTGTCTCCACCGTCTTATGTCCCAGCACTGACATTCAGGGATGTCAGCAAGCTCTTGGTGGCATTGCTCACAGGAATAGCAAAAGCAGAAGGAAACTGGAGAGTTTGAGTTTTTCTTTTCTCTTCCAAGGTGAGGCATAAAGTTGGTACTGAATAATTTGCTCAAGTAATCTGGGGAGTTCTTCACCTTCTTCTTCCGTAGGTGAGTTTGGATGGTCTGATGTTTGAATGTTCTAATTTTGGGGTTATTTTAACACCCTCCCAAGCAGAGCTCTTGCTTATTCAAGTATTTAAATGCAATTTGTAGTAAATCATACCCTGCTTTTCTAGGCTTGTTTAGGAAGGGGATTTTATCCAGCTGAGTGGTTCCCATTAGGACTTTTAATTTTTATTGAACTATTCTAACAACTCCAATGATTATAAGCCAGAAGTTGTAGGTGAAGCAACTCCACCACCCCTGTGCCAGGCTCTGCTCTAAACTCTGAGCTGAAGCTCAGGTTAAACCCTCAGCACCGAGGCTTTGCCCTGCTCAGACCCTCCTTCGAGGCACCCAGGCCGTTGTTCCCGCGTCATTGGAAAGTGGAGGGGAATATTGTGATTGGCAAGCTTCCAGCTCTTCCCAGCAGAAGCCGTGGGATGATTGCCTTTTGTTTAAATGTCAGAGGATCAGGGACATCCGAGGGGAGAAACGGCCTTTTAGATCACCAAAATCTGCATCACAAGTGCTGGAAAACTGAGGAGAAGCAACGTGAGCATCAGGATTATCCCGCTGGAATGGCCGTGACTCAGCAGCCCTGCCTGGCATCCCGTGCCGTCCCTGTGCTGGGAGGGCACAGGGCATGGAGCGCTCACTGCAGGGCTTTGTTGAGCACACGCCAGGCCAGATTTAATATTTCACAGTCAGGACAATGTGAATTATGTCAGGAATTACAGGAGGAAACCTGGAGGCCAAGCTGATCCCAGTTTTGAAAGCAACTGAACCATGACCTGGATATCAATAATTTCCCAACAGCTCCTGCGGTACAACCAGCTGGGCTCTGCTTCTGGGATAGTCCATAGGTCCCAGGCAAAACCTTGGCTCCCTCCTGCCAAGCCCTGCATAAGCATTTTGCAAGAGCCTGAATCTTCTCCAAGGAGCCTAAAACAGGCCAGGGAAGGAGTTGGACAGAGCAAGAATTGTTACTTCCTGTCCACAAAGGGAAAAACAGTCAGAGGAGGAGGAAGAAGTGGTTTGCCAAAAATCCCTGTGTGTAACTGGAGTGACAACCAGACCCCCCCAAATCCCAACCCAATGCTTTCAAAGAGATCAGACAGCCTCAAGTTCTGTCAACTCAGGTGATGGAGTGGGATGACAACAAAATTTGAGAAGGGACAGAGTGTGGGAGTGCAGAATTAGTCAGGTTTTATTGTCCCCTTGGAAAAACATGATCAGATAATGTCGTGGCAGTGCTGAGTGTTGGATTTGTGAGTGCTGAGTGTTGGATCTGTGAGTGCTGAGTGTTGGATTTGTGAGTGTTGAGTGGGCTCAAACACCCCCCCCCCCCCCTGGCACTTCTGCCCCCCCANNCCCCCCCCCCATTTGGAATCTCTGCCTCCACAGACCATTTCAGACTCATCCATGGAATTTTGCTGCCCCGGTCCTGCTTCTCTTCCTTTCTCCTGACTTCCCCTCAGAGCTCACTTCACCTTGACACGTACAGGGCTTGAATTCCTGATGAAATCCTTGGACATTCACTATTTCATTTTGTTATTCCATTCATTCTGATCCAGCCTGGACAACCAACCTCCTGTTCAGCTGCTTCAATGCACGTTTTTCTTGGGAAGGAGGATGGACTTCCTGCAGAGTGATTCATAGGTCACTGCCTAAGCTGTGCTGATTATCCCAAAGGCTTCTTCCTTCCCAGCCCCGCTCATTACACTCAGAGTGACATTTGAAGGCTCCGTGGTAAACGCTGGATGACTGGAAAGTTGGAATTGTAGCTGGTTTGGGAGCTTTTCCATTCTCTCAGGCTTTGCAAATGCTTCAGCTTGGTCCTCCTGTCCCGCAGTGGGAGCTGTGGGAGCTGAGGGTTTGCTGGGTCTGCAGGAGGAGCTGATGGCTCTGCCAGGCTGGGAGAAAGGCTTGGGCACAGGGCCGGTTCTTACCCTGAATCCCTGGGACCACAGTCCTGCAAGGACAGGGCTGAGGACGTTTTCTAGAGGTGATGAGAAGCGGTGGAGTTGCCCATGGAAGTGGTGGGGTCACCACCTCTGGAAGTGCTCAAAAGATGTGGGCTGCGGCGCTTGGGGACACGGCTGATGGCCGCGCTCCGTGATCCCAAAAACCTTTTCCAGCCTCGGCAATTCCACGGATCTGTTGTGCTGTGAGGTTTTGCTGCCTGCTCTGTCCCTTTGCATTCCCATCCTTATCACAGCAGTGATTTCCTCCCCTGCCTCATCCCTGATAATGCCAACATTATAAAGTGCCCTTTGCAAGAGTGGCAGCGTTTGAGTCACAGCCCTGCTGAATCAGAGCCCTTTCCTCCCTTTCCAGGGCTGTTTTCTTCCCATCCTGGACTGGAGCCCTGCCAGCTCCGGGATAGCAGGAAGCCTTGTTTTAAAACAAGAGTTTAAAGGGACAGAAAAAAAAGAGAAAAAAATAAAGAAAAAAAAACACCAAAAAAAGAGGAAAAATTCAGAAAGTGAAGCTAGAAAAGCAAAGCATTGCTGTCTCTTTGTGTGCATCCTCCCCCTTCCTGGGAGTCAGGAGCAGAGGAAACCCAAGGAAATGTCCAAGGGTTTAATTTGAACAAGGCGCTGGCATGGCCTGGGGAGAGGAGAGGAGAGGAGAGGAGAGGAGAGGAGAGCTGTGGGGGAGTCACTGGTGGATATGGTAATAGAGAGGCAGAAAAGGAGGAAAGCAAGAAAGAAAGAAAAGGAGAGAGAGAACACAAGGGACAAAAGCAGCTCCAAATGGTCCAGGGATTGGTTTATCAGGCATAAAACATGGAAGGGTTTGGGTAGGAAAGAACGTTAAAACTCATCCCATGGCCAGGAACACCTGCCACCATCCCAGGATGCTCCAGCCTGGCCTTGGACACTTCCAGGGATCCAGGGGCAGCCCCAGCTCCTCCAGGAATTCCATCCCATGCCAGCAAACACCCATGGCTGGGAGGTGAGAGACCAGGTGGCATCCGTGGTGACCGTGGTGACATCCCTGTCCCTGGACAAAGGAGAGGATCTCTAAGATCCCTTCCCAGCCAAAGCATTCCAGGATTCCAGGACCANCCTGCCACCATCCCAGGATGCTCCAGCCTGGCCTTGGACACTTCCAGGGATCCAGGGGCAGCCCCAGCTCCTCCAGGAATTCCATCCCATGCCAGCAAACACCCATGGCTGGGAGTTGAGAGACCAGGTGGCATCCGTGGTGACCGTGGTGACATCCCTGTCCCTGGACAAAGGAGAGGATCTCTAAGATCCCTTCCCAGCCAAAGCATTCCAGGATTCCAGGACCATCCAGCCGTGAGCACTGGGAAATGAGCGGGCTCTGAGCGGGGGCTGACCAAGAGGGGAGGAAATAGGAACCAGGGGTGATGCAGAAGGCCCAGGGGGTGACGCAGTGGTGACATCAGCACACAAAGCCCAGGCTGGGGGGTGCAAGGGACACAGGCTGGGGGTTGTTGTAAACATCCTGCCCAGAAAGAATCCTGCTTTTCCAGATATTTCATTGTGAAACTGCCCCTGCCGTCATCTCCCCAAATAACAAATGCTCACCCCATGACCGACCCCCATTGTCAGTCATCATTTTTAGGGTTACTCCCCCTTCCCTACAGTTGTGTTTGTTATTACAACTAGATTTTCTACTAGCTTTTAATAACTCTTTATTAACCAGTTTTCCAAAAGTTCAAAGGAAACCCTCATAAATTCCCCGTTAGCACGAGGGCGTTGGGTGGATTATCCAGGCACATTTTCATTGCTTTATTTACTGTAAAAGCTGTGGTCAGCAATGGCTGGAAAGCCACGAGCAGGATTTTCCTGGGATGCTCAGCTGCCCGCCTCAGTTACTCTCAGCTTTCTGTGCTTATTTCTGTGTTTGGACTGAAATAGCTTCCTATTTTTATTCCCTTAGAACTTCTAGACAATGGAAAGGGTCTGCTTTTAAATCCAAGGGTAAGAGATGTGAATATTTGAGGATTTAGAGCTCTTTTTTCATTCCAGTCTGAGCAGTGACTCTCAGGAGCTTTACCAGTGAGCAACCTCCAAAATAAACTGTTCCTCCACTGCTTTCCACTGGACAGGATTATCAATACTCATAAAATCATTGTTTTATAATTAGAAATTGTTCACATTTAGCGTTGATAAGCCTGGCAGGGCTTCCCTGCCAGAGTCAAGGACAGGCACTCACCTTCCTGCTCCAAAATTGCAACTTGGCCCTGAAGTAGAAAAAAAATCCAAATTTATGCTCATGGGCAGCTTAGGGAGAACTCAGGGTTCAGGTGAGTTTGTGGTCACTGAGGTGCCATTGGTCCCTAATCACGCCCTGCTCTGGGGTCTGGTGTCCAGGTTTGGGGCACTCCAATCCCTCACACTTTGAGATATCCTTTGATGGCAGCAATAGGAATTAAAACACCTGGATCTGGGATATGGCTTCCTACAAACGGTTCTCAAAGTGTTTCATGGTGGAGCAACCTGGGGTAGTGGAAGGTATCTCTGCCCAGGGCAGGGATGGGATGGGGTTAAAGGAGGGGGTTTAAGGTCCCTTCCAACCCAAACCATTCAGGAATTCCAAGATTCTGCATTTAAATTCCTTAAACAANAACTTGGCCCTGAAGTAGAAAAAAAAAATCCAAATTTATGCTCATGGGCAGCTTATGGAGAACTCAGGGTTCAGGTGAGTTTGTGGTCACTGAGGTGCCATTGGTCCCTAATCACGCCCTGCTCTGGGGTCTGGTGTCCAGGTTTGGGGCACTCCAATCCCTCACACTTTGAGATATCCTTTGATGGCAGCAATAGGAATTAAAACACCTGGATCTGGGATATGGCTTCCTACAAACGGTTCTCAAAGTGTTTCATGGTGGAGCAACCTGGGGTAGTGGAAGGTATCTCTGCCCAGGGCAGGGATGGGATGGGGTTAAAGGAGGGGGTTTAAGGTCCCTTCCAACCCAAACCATTCAGGAATTCCAAGATTCTGCATTTAAATTCCTTAAACAAATCTCTGCCTCAGCCTCTCTCCAAGTCTCCCAAGGCCACAGAGCACAGAGTTGGTTCTGCAGCAGGACTGACTAAAGACAAGGAAAAACATCCCAGCAATAAAGAAACAAATTTTTCAGAAGGAGTTCCACTTCACAGAAGTTTACAGTGAATTTATTGCCTCTCCAGAGCAAATTCCAGCCCCAGCAGGAATGCACAGGCCTAGCAGAAAGTGCTTGTGGAAATGACAGGGGCAAAACCACTCTTGTCTTGGAAGAGGGGCCTGGAGTTGACCTGGAGTTTCCCTCTGGCTCAGCTTTTCTGAATATCCCCATTTATCCATGGGAAACGAAAGCAGGGAGCAGGGAAAGGCCATGGCCAACATCACAAAGCAAAACTGCAAAGTAGGACTTAGGTCTCTTCTCTGGGGGACAAGAAAAAAGAGGGAAAATAAACAAAGCAGAGAAAGAAAATTAAATAAAGGCTTCATTCCAAGCTTTTCCTGACTCTTCATCCAAGGCTTCCCTGCATTTCTCAGATGTATTTGAAAGGAACATTTTCTTTCAGTTCAAGAGTTTATCAAAGCTAGTTTATCTTCTACCTCAGCCTCTCAAAATCTCCATGCTGGGATCAGAACGTCCATGCATCCTCAAATTAGAAGGAATGTGGTCCTGGCAGTGCTAGTGGTTGTCACTCACTGTCACCGAGGAACAATCCCAGCCCAAGGCTGCAATAATTTAGCTCAGGAGCTCTGTTCTCATGGTGAGGTTACAGTCACTGTTCTGCTCCAGTTTTAGAAGTTAAAATTCAGACAAACCCTGTTAGTTTGAAGCCTTAATGGTTTTCAGCCATAAATCACTGGGAATGCTGGTGACACTTGGCTCAGACAAGGCAGATATTCCCTTTGCACTCCCCTCCCTCTGTGCCCAAGCCTGGTGCAGCTAACAGAATTTACTGAGATAAGACTCCTTCCCACTGAATCCCCAATTCCTTGGATGTGGAGGGGAAAGCAAGAGGATTTTGTTCTTTGGATGAAATTCCTACTGGGATGAACCCTCAGGTCTGGGCACCCCCAGATGCAGATGGGAAAGTGAAAAGAGAGGCCCAGCCTGGCCCTAACCTTGATCGGGTTCCAAATCCAGCTCTTCCTCACCCCTGTGATGGGTTAAACCAGAGAATTCCAGGCTGTGGGACTGGGAGAAAATTCCTTTGATATTTCCTTCTCTCATCTCCTTGTATAAACTGGAGTTTTGACACTAAATTGAAACCATGCACGCAAGGCCTGCTTGACTCGAGGTTTTCATATTTTCACCAGAGAACAGCAAACCCAGTCTGATCTGTAAACAAAGACCGTCAACTCCTTGTCAAAAAACAAAACAAAACAAAAAAACCCCATAATCATAAGCTGGAAAATAATCAGGTTTTGATGCAAAGTTATAATTTTCCATGGGAAAATCTCCAAAATTCCATGGTAGGGTATGTCAGATGGATAAAGGAAATCCAGGCCAGCTCCAAACCAGCTCACACCAGTACCAGTAAAGGCCAGGACTGGCTGTATCAACCCAGCATTGACTCCTCTGTCCATGTTTACACCAGAAATCAGCTTCCTATTAAATCCACATTGGACAATGGCTCTGCTCCCTCTTTTCCTTTGCCTCTGGCCAATGTCTTCCCAAAAGCATTGGTGGATTTAGTGATCCAAGCAGTCCATCACCTCCTGCCCTCAGGATCATATCCGGACAGTGGAAGGCAGCCAGTGGAGCAGGGTGGGCTTCAGGGTCCCTCCCAACCCAAACCATCCCATAGTTCTCTGGTTTTATGGAGTTGGTGAAAAAAAAATGAGTTTTTACCCTACTGAAGAGCTGAATTCTTCACCTAGGCCCTTCCCTGCAGCTTCTGCAGAGCAGAGAGTCAGCAGAAGGACTGACTGGCTTTTCCTTGGCTTCCAACACGGAGCTGCCAATGTTCCTGGTTGGGGAATCTAAACCTGGCTCACTTTCAGCCCTCAGGGGGGATCTGTGGGAGGAAAGGACCCAGATCTTCACCACCTCCCATCGCTAAACAGCAGAGTGATGTTTTCTCCCTGTAAGAAATTGGATCTCAGGTTTTAGAAGGGATTTCAGGGAACCTTTCACTCTGTCTTGGCCAGCCCCGTGTCCGTAAACGCTGCAATTAGGCACAGAGCAGAGGATGGAAGATTTTCCTCTTGACCTTTGTGAGCTCCAGAAAGGCTCCTGTTGGTGCTGCCGGAGGCTGCAGGCATCATTGTTCCAGAGAGAAATCCCTCTGGCCAGTTCCTGGTGGATACTGGTGGTGTTTGCTTAAGGAAACGGGGTCATCACCGGGGTTATTTTTATTGGGTGCCATCGTTTTTAGCATCCCCACGTCAATGTGTGTCACTAACAATGACTTGTAAAAGGATACAGCGGTTGCTAAGGAAACCTCTGCAACACCAGAGCCAAACAAATAACAGAGCAGAGGCCGCGGAGGGCCTGGGCCTGCAGAGCTTCACCCGCTCAGCCGGCCAAACTTCTTCTTTTTCAAGCTGGGAGATGCTCAACCTGATGCCTTTTCGACATTGCCTAAAAATTAAGAGAATAAAAAGCGGTTCTGCTTATTGAAGGGCCTTCAGGTACGTTCAGGGCAGACAAAGCCCCCAGGGCTGCACCCAGAATGGACGGGGGGGTCACGGGTTTCACACTTTTATAAATTTGCTCCATTTGCATATTGGGGGTTCATTTTCCAATTACAGCTCCAGGTGATGAAGTCATTCAGCCCAAGTTTGCTGCCCCCTCTCCCTTTTGTTTCCCTCTCTCAGGCCTGAGGCAGTGAGGGCTCCTTGGCTGCCAGGCCTGGAGAGGAATTGTTGTGTCTGCCCAGAGTGGGAGAGCAGGAGCTGCCCCTGCCCGTGGAGTTTGGAGTTACACACTGAAGAACTGCAGGGCTACAAAGAGATGGAAAACAGAAAAGCTCCAACCCTGAGGCATCAGACCCTTGCCAGGGACAAGTTTGTGTGGCAGAGACTCCTCCACGTTTTGTGTGCTCCCCAGATCAAAGAAGCAGCAGGAGCATGGAGCTATTTCTGGGCTCTGCTGAGCATTAATTGTTGAAAGCAGCCCTGGAATCTCTGTTGGGATATTTAATTTCACTGCGAGAACAGGAAACAACGATGGCCTTCAATCCCTACTAATCTGCAGGGAGTGCAGGGCAGAGCAGCCACTGCAGACACTGATGTCCCCAGGACATGCCCAGGTGTCCTGGCGGGTTCCAGAAGCTGGGACATCCCCAGGGAAGGCTGCTGGGGGTTTCTGGGTGGGCAAATCAAGGGGTCTTATTTCCAAAGAATGACGACCCAGCCTTGCAGGAGTTCTGCAGCGGAGCTTTGACATACCAGAATCAGGGAATTCTGGAATGGTTTGGGTTGGAAGGGACCTTGAAAGTCACCCCCTGCCATGGCAGAGACACCTCCCACTGTCCCAGGGCTCCAGCCTGGCCTTGGGCACTTCTAGAAATCCAGGAGCAGCCACAGCTCCTATGGGAATTCCATCCCACACTCACAAGGAAGAATTCCTTGCCAATATCCCACCCAGCTCTGCCCTCGGGCAGTGGGAAGCCATTCCCTGTGTCCTGTCCCTCCATCCCTTGTCCCCAGTCCCTCTCCAGCTCTCCTGGAGCTCCTTTATGCCCTGGCAGGGGCTCTGAGCTCTCTCTGGATCCCTCTCCTCCAGGTGAGCATTCCCAGCTCTCCCAGAGGGGCTCCAGCTCTGTAAATTTTTCCCACAGGTCCATTTCCCTGTGAAAGAGAAACCGCAGCATTAACTCAACACTTTCCTCCATGAAAAATCCTGTTTTTCCAGGGGCCAGGAAGTCTGGTCCCCCCACAGGGACTGCACAAGGTCAGTCATGAGAGCTGATCTCACAAAGACCCAAACCCACAAATTCCACTCAAACCTTGTCCTGGTGAGATCCCTCAGTGCCTCCTGGCCATCCCTCACCCCCAGGAACTCCCCCAGCAGCAAACACAGGGTTTGTAACAAAACACAGGAATTTAGAATTGAAAAATTATGGAAATTCACTCAGACAGAAGGGGAGAGCTCTTCAAAGTCAGGATTTTGTTAAAATCAACAGGGCCTTGGAACTGCTGGAATTTAACAGCAAAAGAAGCATTTCAAAGTCAAAACCCCACAAAGTTTCTGACAATGAAGGAACAGCCTCACCCCACTCCAGTGAGTTCCAGCACTTCATTGGGGCTGAGATTTTAAAGCAGTTCAGTTAAAGTTTTGCAAATTGCTAAATAAATATTGATTCTTCCACTCCAACCCAACTCAGATGGAGGCAGGAAGGAGAAAACTCAGCATGCCTGGGATAAAAACACCAAAAGGACAGTGCCCACGATCAACTTGTGTCAGCTGAAGTGAAGACCTGTGAGATTTGCAGATTAAAGGTCTCCCCTGTGAACGTTTGCACGGAACCCGGGACAATGGGACCAGGATTACAGGGTGTTACCATGACACAGACCAGACACAGCACGGAGGACAACAAGGGTTTCCATGGAAACAGCTGATAAATGAGCACATGCACAGAAAAATTGGCTTAATTTGCTTGTTTAAGTGGGAGGGGAACTGTTTTGATCCTGCTTAATTGCAGCTGATCCCCTTTAATTGCATTTTCTTCCATCAAGTCCAGTGTCACTGCCGGAGCAGCAGCTCCAGTGATCTTTGTCAGGGGGAAACTGAGGCCAGGATGGATGGCTGGGATAATTCCCAGCTTTTTGAGTTCTCCCTGCCTGGACTTAACCCTTGCAGAAGAGTGAGTGGTGCAGGAAAATTCCAAGCAACAAATGCATGTTGGGGAGAAGGGTTTGCTCACCTGCTTTGCTTGAGGGGGAATAAAACCAGGTTGTGGAGAGGGGGTTTTGTCCTCTCCTAAATGTCCATTCCAAGGGGCTAATGCTGATTTTGAGCTCCGCTTTTAGCAGGGTGGAAAAGCAGCAGCCAAGTGTGGAGAATCAGAAACCTGATTGGAATAAGAGCAACCAGATTGTGGGGCCTTGAAATAGAACAGCAACTAATGCAATTAAAACAGGCTCGGGCTCGTTAGGGACATTAATATGCATGGAGGGAACTCTCCTCTGGTTTTATACCCAAGGTGCTGCAGGTGAAAGCAGTGGGGCCCGTAAAAGCTGCACTTTTGGGCTTGGTGCACGAGGAAGTTTCAGGCATTCCATGGGAAGTTTGGGAATTTTGGGAGGTTTCACACGGGAGAGGCTCCAGAATGAACACAAGGGATGCTCAAATCACAGAGCAGATCCACGGGGGAGCTACAAAAACCTTTCCCTCCCAGCTGGATGCACGTGGGAGAGTCCTTCAGAACCACGAGAAAGGGGAATGTCCAAAGGAGCGGGGAAATGTCCAAAAGGAGCAGGAAAATCCAAAAGGGGGCAGAGAAATGTCAAAGTGGAGCACGGAACTCCCAAATGGAGCAGGGAAATCCCAAATGGAGCAGGGAAACGTCCAAATGGAGCAGGGAAATGTCCAAATGGAGCAGGGAAATTCAAAAGGGGGCAGAGAAACATTCAAATCAAGCAGAGAACTCCCAAATGGAGCAGGTAAATCCCAAATTGAGCAGGGAAATGTCCAAGTGGAGCAGGAAAATCCTAAATTGAACAGTTGAAGGGCTCTGTCCTCTGGTGGCTGCTCTGGAAAAAAAGTGAATTCAGCTCCCCAGAACCCACCTTTCCTTCCCAGGTTCCCTCCCTGGATGTCTCCTACCAGACTACCCCTGAAATCCATCTCCCTTTCAGCACACATTGTTTGGTTTCAGCAGTCAGAGTGGGGATGACATTTTCTTGGACTCTGGCATGGCATTAACAGCATGGCTGTCCTAACATTTTTCCAAGCTTTCTTAAAAAACCAAATGAAAGAATTCCCATTACACATTCTGCTTTCTGCACTGGAGAGGATTAAAAGCAGCTCGTCAACACACGCCCTGGATGTCCTAATTAACTCCTTCCCTCGTTTGAAGGATTCCTTCCAGCTTGGGGATGGATTTCACCTCATGGAGCTGGAATTCTGCCACGGGTGTCACTCCAGGCAGGATCACACCTCAGGCCACCGGAGGATTTACAAACTTCAGGATTTCAACTGCACAAAGGGAGAATCAAAGGATGAGTAAAGGAGAAGGAAACGGCAGCTGGGAGCTGGAAAATTCTCCTTGTTGGGAAATTTGTTCCTGTCCGTAGCTGTCATGGTCACCTCTGGAGGGGGGAAGAACATCTCACACTCACTTATCCCCACACCCAAGCTCCAAATATTCCTTTCCCAGGGAATTCCCATTCCAAATATTCCCATTTCTTGGCTGCAGAGGGGCTCCAGCTCTCTGTGGCCTCCTCTGGATTTATCCCAACAGGTCCATGTTCCTGTGAAAGAGAAACCAGGATATTAATTCAGCAGACACTTTCCTCCATTCCCATTGCCATCCCAAATATGCCCATTCCCAGTGGAAGGATTGGGTTTTACACATCCAGGACAGCCACAGGGGATTCAATTCCAAATTAAATTCCAAATTATATTCCAGTAATCTTGGATTCCTCTTGCATGGGACTTGTTCTACCAGAGGCCTCCTGTCCCTCCTCACAGCTGCTCAAGGAAGATTTTAGAAAGGTTTTTGGACCTTGTGGAGCTGCTGGGACATTTGGTCTTTCCAGGATTGCTGCTTTAACTCCCCAAAGCAGTGGGATAAGTGTTTTCATTCTCAGGACCTCATTCTTACTCTTTAAAGCAGTGGAACTCTGAAATATTTGGTTCCCGTGCTGCTCTTCTTTCCTTTTGGAAAGAAAATCTTGAAAAAGCCAAACACTCCATTTCCAGTTGCAGTGGAAGTGGTTTCCTACTTAGACAAATAAATAGATGTGAGAATAGAAAACACTGAGCCATGCCAGTCCCATCCCAGGGATTCCGTGTGTGGGGCACAGAACTCCAGCTTTAATCCTCACCGGGGAACAGGAACCTCCCGGGGAAAAGCCTCAGGTAGCAACCGGAGAAGTCCATCCACGGCTTCCTGAAAATAATCTTAGAGCACCATGGAATTGTTCAGGTTGGAAAAGACTTTGGACACCCTGGAGTCCAACCATCCCCCAGCCCCACCAAGGCCCCCACGGAACGTCCCCAGGTGCCACATCCACCTGTTAAATCCCTCCAGGGCACCCAAACCTCCCTGGGCAGTTCCAAGACCTGCCCACCCTTTCCATGGGGAAATTCCTGCTGGTGCCCACCCTGAGCCTCCCCTGGCCCGGCCTGAGGCCGTTCCCTCTCCTCCTGTCCCTGTTCCCTGGAGCACAGCCCGGCCCCCCCGGCTGTCCCCTCCTGGCAGGAGCTGTGCAGAGCCACCAGGGCCCCTCTGAGCCTCCTCTGCTCCAGGCTGAGCCCCTTCCCAGCTCCCTCAGCCCCTCCTGGGGCTCCAGCCCTTCCCCAGCTCCTTCTCCCAACTTTCCTGCTCAATCCTTTTCCTGTTCCTCCTGTTTTGTGATGTAACTTCATTGTCTGGAAGCAAGAGATGAATCCCAAGGATTTTCCTGCTCCTCCCAGCTCTGATGTGCTGTTCTCTTACAGAAAGCCAAGAGCCAAAAACAATTCCAGAGGCTCTGGTAGGGTTCGGTCTTAGGGGTTTTCACTGAGAACCCGAAATATTTTGAATCCAGGGATGGGAATGTAACTGGAAAATTTCCAAAGGGATCCCAAATCATGTTATACGAGTGGATAACCAGGAAGTTTTTATAATTGCCTCAATTATGGATGAACCACATCCAGCCTGCATTTGAAAGGAGATCAAAGACATGCTCTGGGTTCAGACATCATCACACGCTGGTGCCATTACTTGGTATGACAGAAACCTTCTGTCCTGAAGGCTTTACAAAAGTTCCCAAGATTTTGGGGGACAACAAATGAAATTTCTGCTGCTTCCAAGGGCTCCCTGCACAGCCCAGCATGTGAGGATTGGCTGAAGAGGAAGATCCAGAGCTGGATCCCACAGAACCCCAGGATTCAAAGGGAAGAATGAGAAACCCAGACTAGAAACAGGAAACTTGTGCAACAGAGGCATTAAAGCAAATTCCTGCCAGTCCCTGTGAGCAGGAGCTCCCACTTGAAGGAGATATGGAAAGGCAGGGACTGGAGGTGGGACTCACTGTCTGTGCTCCTTCACACCTCTGAAGGTGACAAGGTAACAAGAGAGGGTGAAAAACCCAGGCTGGGACAGAAATCAGGCAGAAAATATCAGCGGCATTGACAAAAATCCCAATTTTAAATCTTAATTCCAGCGCCTCATTAATTGGCGTGTTGGTCCCTCCCCTAGGTGGGACTGGGACCCCTGCACGGCTCGGGGTGCTGCCCTTCAGGTGGGAGAGAGGGATCCTCAGGCTCAGCTTCTCCTCGGGCTGCCTTGCATTAGCCCACTCCCTTCCAGTGACCTTTCCTGCAGCACGTTTGGATATTCAGAAGTGCTGGATCGGGCAGAGCCGTTCATCCCTGCAGCCAGGGAGCTGGGACTCAGCCAACTCCAAGCAACTTTTTGTTGGGATTTTTTTTTTTTGCTTTTTTCCTTTTTTTTTTTTTTTTTTTTTTTTTTTTTTTTGTCGTTTGGTGNNNNTTTTTTTTTCTTTTTCTGTGCTGAGTGCGGTGCCAAGAGATTAGAAACGACAATCAGCAGTGGGAGCCAGAGGCAGGCCAGGAGAGAAGCGCCTGGAAAAACAGAGGGAGCCCCTGCGGAGCCTGCTCGGGGTTCAAGGCCAAGGGTGGCGGGTGGGTGCCGGGATTCTCCGCGGAGAGCGCGATCCCACGGACCCCACCTCTGCTACCAGGGGGAGGACAGAGCCCCAGCAGCCTCTGACACGGGAAGTGACGGAATGGGAGAGGGCTGAGGGCAGCCCGGGCTGCCTCAGAGTGATTTAACAGCTGGGGAGCAGCAGAGGCCACGGCCACTGGAGCTGTTCCGTGGGTCTGGGAACCGGAGTGGCTGCCAAGGGATTCAGCCAATTCCAGGGATGCTCCCTGGTGTCTGTGGGAACCCCAGCTCCCAGCACCTCCTTGGGGGAATTGTTTTGTCAAGGGCCAGAGAGCACACAGGGAAGTCAGGTGGATGTTTTTAAGATGCCTTTGGAGACACTGACATTGCCACGTTCGCTTTTATTTCATCTTCTGGGGAGACAATCCAGGGAAAACCCAATTTTAAACCTTCTGGAGCTCATGGGAACATGGAGTGGGGGCTGAAGAGGGTGGGCACGGGCTGGGCTGGAATTCCCAGAGCAGCTGTGGCTGCCCCTGGATCCCTGGGAGTGTCCAAGGCCAGGCTGGAGCAGCAGTGGAAAGTGTCCCTGCTGTGGCACAGGATTTACCGTCCAGTTTTAGCCATATTTAACATCCCCTCCCACCCAAACCCTCACAGGATTCTGGGATTCTAACCACAGCCTTCTCTATACAAACCAGTAAATCCCAAACTGCACAAAGACCTCCTTGTTCCCGTGCATTTGTACAGGTGGAGCTTTCAACAAAAGCCTGAGGAAATTCTGCCCTAAAGAAAAGTACTGGGTGTTCTGTGAGGCAAGAACTTTTGGAGGAACCTTTTAATGAGCTCAGGAGAAACATTCCAGCACCAAAACCCCGGGAAATCCCACAAAGCTGCACTTTTCACTGAAATCCTCTCCCTTCAGCAAAATATCTTTGCATTTCTTGCATTTCTCCCTCTAAACGCCAGCGCTGTCCATTCCCCCGGTGGGGGAAATCCCAGAGCTTTGAGCTGTGCCGGAGTTCAGGAATCTCTGTCCTTGTCTAAACTTTGCTCTGCAGGCCTTGTTTATGAGCTGTCTGCAGAGGAGCTGGGAATCAATGGGGCATTGTTCAATAAATAATAAAAGCCAGACACCACCAGGTTCCTTTTTATCCTGTAGGAGACGCCGCATCGAAATTCCTGCTGGGTAGGAGCACGGCTTTCCCCTCCGTGGGGCGGGATTTAAACTCATCAAATCCATTCCCACTGACACCCCAGCACCTGGGGTAATAGGTGGCACCACATGAAACATAAAGTTTGCTTTGTAAAATGGGGTTTTGGTGTGATTTAAACACTTTTCTGGTCGTGCTGGTGGAAGCTGTAATTAATCCCTGTCATCTGTAGAAATTCTCTCTGTATATATTTTGATATATATTGGTTTGTAATATAAAATAATTAAACAGCCTTTTTTTGGGCTGCCTCACCTGTGCTGGAGAGGTAGATTTGAGGTGTTTCCTCCTCGTGCTCACAGTTCATCCCCGTTCCAGAGTGAGGGGTGGCTCTGTGCCATTGCAGATTTTCAGATTTTGCTCCTCCTCATGCAAAATCCAAAGGAAATTGTGCTGCTCCATCATCCCTGGGTTTCCTTCTGGTTGCTGACACGGGGTTCCCTCATCCCTGAAAACACCAGGATCAAAGCAGGGTTACACAGGAGGTGTTTAAGGAAAAATTCCCTGAAATTGTTGAAAATTGAGGATTTGTGGCACTCGGGACACAGCTGAGTATGCAGGGGGATTTGGCCAAAGGCTGGACTTGATCTCAGAGAGCTCTTCCAATGTCAATGATTTTGGGATTCTCTAAAGGGAATTAAACCTCAGATCTTCCCAAAATCCTCTTCCTGAGCAGCACAACTGGGGATCAACCCATTGGCTCTTGTCATTCCAGGAAATTCCCATTTTTGAACAAAACCATTCTCTTTTTGGATCAAAGTCCACATTTTCAGACTTTGTCCTGAGGCTTTTTGGGTTTTCCACACTCCCCTGGTGAGGTCTCCCCTGCCCACTCCCATCAGCCTCAGCCTCTCATAAATCCCTGGGTTTGATGGGATTTAATGGGAAAGTGCTTTGAGAAAACACAGGATCACCTCTTGGAATAGGAGATAAATGACATTAGGAATGAAATGATCCATAAATCATCTTTGTCTGTGTGGCTGGATGGGATTAAAGGACCCAGGTCACAAAGACGAGGACAAATCTTCACTGTGGCAATGGTCAAACACAGCAATGGCAGCTGAGCCACCCCAAATCCACCTGAAGGTGGGCAGCGGGTGAGAAATGAGGCCGGGGAGCCAATTTGGCTGGATTGGATAAAATTCCAGGTGTTCCCACCTTCTCTCTGGGTGATGTTAGAATGGATGTGCCTGAAACCAGGAATATCTGTAAATCCTGACAGAAATCCCACCTGGAGCTTGGGGCTGGGGTTTACTGGAACCTCCTTCGAGGGTGTGGGGGATTCTTGGAGTTAAAGTGGGAGACAGAATTAAATCAGAATTAAATATCCGGTTTAAAAATCAACTAAAAATGGGATGTTCAGGGATCAAGCCTATGTTTCCAGTCTTGGTTGGTTCATTCTCACAGGACTGGGAATTTATGGGAGGCTTTAGCTGAGAAAACTCTAGCCAAGGCTGGAAGTTCTGCTCTGTTTTATCCCCATCTCCCCCAGAAACCAGCTGGGATTTTAACCCACACGCTCTGGAGAATCCAGAGTATCTCTGCATCCATGGAGGGCAAGGAGGCAAAGAAGTCCTAACCCAAAATATTTGGGAAACAGCAAAAATGGGGCTCTGTGGCTGAACTCCTCAGCCCAGACTGGCTGCACTGGGGTGGAAGGTGCTGCTCCAAGGGCAGGAATTGGGAGCAGCCCATCCTGGGAGATTCCCCAGGAGCTCTACCCCATTCCCAGCCCTGCTCCAAGGCCGGGAGTGCTGCGAGTGCTCTGGAGCATCCCCAGGAATCGAGGACAGGAAACAATTCCCAAATGGGGCTTCTCAGTCCTTCCAGGGACAGATCCCCGGCACCCCCTGAGCTCAGCCTCGACCACAGCATGCAGGAATCGTGCAGCTCCCAGAATTCCAGCATTTTGTCTCCCTAAATGAGCAANCTGAGAGTGTCACACCTCCCAAGTTCCAGGTAAGACACTCCAATAAAGACACATTTCAGGAGAGGAGGGAAGAGCTGAGGTGGGACACATAAATCATAGCATGGAATGATAACATGGAATGATAACATGGAATTATAACACGGAATCATAGCGTGGAGTCCTGGAATGGTTTGGGTGGGAAAGGACCTTAAATCCCATCAGTGCNGGAAACAATTCCCAAATGGGGCTTCTCAGTCCTTCCAGGGACAGATCCCCGGCTCAGCCTCGACCACAGCATGCAGGAATCGTGCAGCTCCCAGAATTCCAGCATTTTGTCTCCCTAAATGAGCAAAAAGTCAGGCCTAATGATGGAAATTTTTCTGAGCAACCTGATACTGCAGAGCCTCCTAAACCCAGAAGGGGAGGGATAATGATGGCAATAAAATCAGAGCCCTGGTCCAAAGTGTGACCAGTTCCATGCAGTCCCTGATGCCTGATCTTCACCCTGGATGACTCCAATATTTTTTAAAAGGGAATTTAGCTAGAGTATATATANAGGGCTCTGCAGAACCCGAACCGTTCCCCCATGAAAGCAGCGATGGCCGATCCAGAGCAAAGGCAAAAATCCTTCTGCGCTTCTCCCTCTCATCCGGGACCGGCGGTTTAATTGATCCACGTTCATTAGCACTCGGAGACGGCCGGGGTTCCCTTCTCGCGGGGGACAGGGATGAAGGGAAGGAAGGCAGGGAGGCTTTGCTGGATGTTTTCGCAGGTGCAGGCGAGGGTGACGCCGACGGCGGCCAAGGACATCAAAGCGGGAGACCCTCCCCAGGCTGCCGGGCTGGGTGGGGCCGGCCGGAGCCGGGAGTGACTCAGAGTGACGGGAGCGCTGTTTGTGTCAGCCGGAATGGGAAGGAGCCTTTGTTTGGGAACCTTTGCAGCTCCCAGGGTGAGTTCGTCCCGGTGAGGTCAGCGGGCAAAACGCATCGGGGACAGGTGAAGGAAAGTTGAAAACCCCCTGGCTTTTAAACTCTGCGGTTTGGGGACATCCGTGTGGGATTGGTGTGTGCTGGGAGCGGTTCTCTCCCAGCAAGGGGATGCTGAGGGCGCTCAAATCCTGATCCAGGACCTCTCCTTTACGGGCTCAAGCCCTTCCGAAATCTCAAATCTTCATTCACACAAGGGCAGCGCCTGCAGAAGCGCCTTTTCAGGGTGTCTGCAGCACTTTGAGAAGTGCCCTGTTGGGGTGGCTGCAGTCCCTCCAGAAATGCCTTTCTGGGGTGTCTGCAGTCCCAGCCTCCTGCTGGAGCCACCAGTTCATTGGGAACAGGGAATAAAGGGCAGCACCGCACTGACCCCCCAGCCGGGTCCCGCACACAGCAGGGCCCGATGGTTCGGGCTGTGCAGGAGCCTGGCTGGCACAGCAGGGAAATGAAACCAGGAGCACAAGGGACCCGCTGCCTGTCCCTGCGTCCCTCTGCTTTGGGGACAGCGGCTGGCAGCACTGGGAGGGGCATTGGGAATCCTGAAGTGAGGGTTTGGAGCACTCAGAGATGGGGAATCCTGAAGTGAGGGTTTGGAGCAGGGATGGGGATTGGGAATCCTGAACTGAGGGTTTGGAGCACTCAGGGATGGGGATTGGGAATCCTGAAGTGAGGATTTGGAGCAGGGAGGGGGATTGGGAATCCTGAAGTGAGGATTTGGAGCACTCAGGGAGGGGGATTTGGAATCCTGCAGTGAGGGTTTGGAGCACTCTGGAGCCTCGTGAGCTAAGGAAGGGAACAGTTTGTCCTGGATCGTGGGAAGTGAGGGTGGGACACGGCTGTCCCTGACCTGGTGGGGCCGGGCTGATTTGCCATTGTCTGTTCCATTGTCCAGTGAAAGGTGAAGCTCTTGGGGGCACCATCGCTGTTTACACAAAAGGGCCCCGATTTCCAGAGCACTCCTGTTAATTATCCAACACAAATAATCCCAGGGATGGAACAAGGCCTGGCTCAGGATTGAGCTCCTCACCACCTGCCCTGCTGCTGACTTCAGTTTGGAGAAACACAGGATGATTCAACCCTTTTCTTTTCAAATGTAAAACCTAAATATCCAATAATCCCAAGCACCTTCAGACCTTTCCTTCACCCCGGCTGCTGCATCATCCTGTAAATGCAAATACTCCAACCCAACACAGAAACCTTAACGCTGGGATTCTGGTGCTGCACGAACCCAAGCAGCAGCAGCGAGCCTTGGCTGGCTGCCACTGCTTTATTCCTTATTTCTAATTTTTTCTATAAGCCTTGGCATGGCCAAGGCTTGCTTTAATTATAAACAGGAATGAAGAAGCCACGGGAGGAAATCATCCAGTGCTGGAGCCGGAAAAGTGGAGCTGCACTGATTACACACAGCTCTTATCAAAGCTGCCACAGCGCTGGGGATTGTGCTGGGATTGCATTGGGTTGTGCTGGGATTGTGCTGGGCTGTACTGGGATTGTATTGGGTTGTACTGGGATTGTGCTGAGATTGTATTGGAATCGTGCTGGGATTGTATTGGAATCGTGCTGAGCTATACTGGGTTGTACTGGGATTGTGCTGGGATTGTGTTGGGTTGTGCTGTGATTGTGTTGGGTTGTACTGGGTTGTGTTGGGATTGTGTTGGAATTGTGCTGGCCTGTACTGGCTTGTGCTGGGATTGTGTTGGGTTATACTGGGTTGTGCTGGGATTGTGCTGGGTTGTGTTGGGTTGTACTGGGATTGTGTTGAGTTGTACTGGCTTTTGCTGGGATTGTGCTGGGATTGTGCTGGGTTGTGCTGGGATTGTGGTGGGATTGTATTGGAATTGTGCTGGGCTATTCTGGGTTGTACTGGGATTGTGCTGGGCTGTACTGGGCTGTGCCGGGAGCACACGTGGGATCGGTGTCATCCCACTCCCTTCCCTTCCCATGCAAAATTCCCTTTGTTCCTTTCGCTCCCACTCTCCCCTTTCCCCCTGCCTGAAGGAAGGAGGGGAACGGGGCAGCCGAGGCCTGCCAGAGGAAGGAATGGGGAATGTGGAACCTTTCCCTGCTCCTCTGTCTGTGGCAGCAGGAGAAGCCTGAAATGAGCTCCAGGATAACCAGGGCTGCTCCTGGGGCCAGGAGAAAACTTCTGACTCCCCAGAAGGGGGATTCAATTCCCTTCCCAGAAGGGAATGGCTTCTGCTTGTTTGCTTTGCCAAAGCCTCTCCGGTTCCATGACTCAGCCCCTCGTTCTCTGCAGGCTCTGAGGATCATCCCGGAGCTCAGCTCTGTCCCTCCCTTGGTGACCGCTGTCCCCAGTGCCCCTGGACCCCTGGGAGTGTCCCAGGCCAGGCTGGACAGGGCAGGGACAGACCGGGGACGGGGGAAGGTGTGGCACGGTGGAATGGATGGAATTTAAGGTCCTTTCCAGCCCAAACCATTCCAGGGTTTGGTGAAATGTGGGAATGCTCCACCTCTTGCTGGGTCTGCCTGGAACTCAAAAAGAAATCAGAGTTTTGGTGCTTCCCTCTGCAGCAGAGGCCATAAATCTGATTTTTTAAAACTATTCCTCTCCCACCAATGGCTGTGAGAGCACAGGAGGATTCCTCGGGCTGCTCTCTCCATGGGCAGGTACAGCTTTGGGATCAGAACAGCCCAGGACTGTCCCTGTCCCTTCCTGGCCTCTGCTCGGGATCAATCCCTGCACCAAACCAGCTTCCCAAAGCCTGGCCGTGCCTCTGCCTGACCAGAGCAGGGATAATATGGATCAGTCCCTCCCCCGAAGTCCCCCTGTCTCTGTAGATTTAAACCCTTGCCGAGATCTTACAGCAAATCCTGTGAGGTTTTCAGAAACCTCTTTATTTCATGGGAATTATTGAATTATTATCAAAAATATTATCAAAATATTATATTATAAATTAAATTAAGAAAGAAATATTATCTAAACCAAGCCTGCTGAGCTTCCTTATCGTATTTTTCCCCTCAGTTCCCCCTCCTGAACCTTTTTCCAGCCAACACTCCTTGAGGGGCCATAAATAATCATGTCAGAGCTGCAGACATCTCCCAACTCTTTCCTTTTTCCCCCAAAACCCCGATCCCATCTCTGCTGAATGGGGCCAGCTCTGGGAAGGGATGAGAAACCCAAAGCTCTCATTGCCTCCAATCCATAAAAAGGACCAGAAAGTCCAAACTGGATTTTATTGTGCCCAAAGGGGATTCAGATCCAGGGGTTTGGATGAATATTTCCTCTCTTTCTTTGCTCCAAGTTCTCCTTTTATGAAAGAAGTGGATCTTTCACAGCGATGGGCTGCTGATGTGGAGCCCAGTTCCTGGTTCTGGTGATGTTCCAGGCAGACCCTGCTCAGGAGCGATGTCAGGCCCTGTGCTGGAACAGGAAGGCTCAGCAGGAGAAAATCCTCCTGGAGTTCAAGTGGTGGAAATTCCTCCTGAATTTCAAGAGTGGTGATGCCTTAGCTTTTAGCTTCTGTATTTTCAGACTCTCTGTTACTTTAGTGGAGTTCTGGGTTTCGTACTGGGTGGTGGGAAGCTCTCCTCAGAGCAGGCAGACAGAACAATTCCTTCCCTCACTTGGGACCAAGGACCAGGGCAGATTTCAGGCCCAAAAAAACATAGTCCTGAATTGAGGGGAGAAAACAAGGAGGATGGAGCTTCATAACCTGAAGCTTTAACTGGACAATTAGCTCCAATATGCTAATGGACCAAAACTTATAAAAATGTGAGACCCCATGACCGGGTGTCCATTTTGTGCCCATTTTGGGTTCACCTTGGGCGCAGCCCTGCCTGGGCTCCTGCACTGCCCAAGGTGTATCCACTGAGGCCTTTTAATAAATCCCTATTTTAATTCTTTTACCTTTATTTCTAAAATAAATACCTATTTATTTATTTTACCTTTTGCTCTGTCTAGTCTCTGTTCCAGGTCAGCCTTCCAAGGCAACAGTTGAAAAAGGAATTTCAAGTGGTGTCGGAATAAGGGGTGAATCAGCTGGGAGGGTTTCAACAGCTCAGCTCTCCCCCCAAATCATCCAAATGCAATAATTCCAATATTTCCCCTCCTCTTTCCTGCATCCTCTCATCTTTAGCAGGGGACAAGGCAGAGATTCCCCTGTCGGGAGCAGCAACAAACCCCGGCAGAACAGGGAGGAATTTCTGTCAAAAATCCCAACACTTCCAGCTCTGGCAAAACACTGGGATGAAGGAAATCAGTTTCGCTTTTAAAAAGTTCATTTTTTTTCCAAGAGATTAAAAACCCACCCTCCCACCTCCAAGCTCCTCAGCGTTGGAGATGAAGGGCAGAGCTTGTCTTTAGGTCACTTTCTGCCTGTCCCTTCTCATTTTTTTTACTTCCTCGGGACGTTGCTGATAACGGATTCATTTCATGACTTGGATACAAGAAAAACTCTCAGTGAAAGGACCAAAATGTTTCCAAACTTCTGCTCCAAACACAGGCCCGGGTGGAAAAAGTGGGGGGGGAATGAGGAAAAAGGGGAATAAAGAAAAAAAATCCCTCTCCTCTAACAGGTGGTTACTCAGAGAAATTATCTGACCCTGCAAACTCCCCATGCGTGCTTGATTTTAAGCACGACTGGCTCCCAAAAGTCTGGGATTTAAGGGATTACTCGTGCTTAAAGTGAAAACCACGGGTCTGGATCTGCAGAGCTGCATCTTCCAACGTTCTGGGTGCACAGCTTTGGCCACTTTGGACTTTATCTCGTGATAAACACAGAAATAATCTTATCAGCAATGGCCCTGCTCACGCCTCGCAGATCCCCCTGGTGATCCGGGGTTATCTGCTAATAATGCTAATAATGCTAATAATCCTAGTAATTAGCATTGATCTGCCCCTCTCCCACCCTCATCTCCTCCCTGCACCTCTGGCCTCTCTCAACTCTCATTTTTTTGGGGATTTGCTTCAGCCAAGAGGCAGAAACACAATTTCATTGCATTTTATTCAGCCCCCCCGAGAAGGTTTTCCTTCAAAGCCTCCGGTTCTGCCTCTTCTGTCGGGTTTGTGCGGTGTCACTGGCAGCTCTGGCTCTGTTTTGAGGCTGGAATAACAGTTCCAGGTGGAATTGAGAACAGCTTTCCTCTCCCAGCTCGGATGTGCTGGGAAGGAGGAGGATGTTGGCACCTGGTGGAAAATAACACTCCCCCCAACCCCCAGTTAGTATAAACGACTCTCAATTTGGAGGAGGCTTTCATATTCTTTTTTAAACCCTTGCCTGGCTTCAAGCTGCCTTTTCTTTATCTTTATTCGTCTCTAAGCTCTCCTTCAAAATCCTCCTACGTGTCTTCAACAATATCTCACAATAATGAGTCTAATTATGATTTTTTTTTTCCTCTCAAAGCTTTTATTAAAAAAAAAAA
>VWZN01002260.1:288223-307333 GCA_013396955.1 Regulus satrapa
CACAGAGCAGAGCTAGTTTATTCAAAGACAGATGGAAGTAATTACCAAAAAAAGAAAAGGAAAAAAAAAAAAAAAAACCAACCCAGACCAACCCAATCCCACACTTAGCGGAAACTTGTCAGAGAATGCTCCTAAAGTCTGGTTTTCTCCTGCTGCTGCTGATCAGTGCATCCGCATCCTACGAAGCTGAGCAGAATGACTCTGTGAGCCCCAGGAAAGCGCGGGTGGCAGCGCAGAACTCAGGTAACGCCAGCGAGGAGGGCTCGGAGCCGTCGCCCCGATGCCTTCAACTGTCTCCGATTTCTCTGCTGATGATTTTTCTTCTTTTTTTTTTTTTTTCTTTTTTTTTTTTTTCAGAGAGGGGGAGTCATTGTTCACATTCTATTGNCCTTTTTAATTTTTTTTCTCCTTATAAACTTACCGGCTGGCAGCACAAATGTTCCTTTCAGGGCTGGAGGAGCTGTTGGTGCAGAGCAGGAATCTCCTGTAGGAGCCGGGGCAGGGAAGCGCTGCGAGGATGCGATCCAGGCTCTCCCCTCCTCCTCCTCCAGCTCCTCAATGAGTCCCGTGCACTTTTTATCATTTTGATTTTCCTGCTTGCATGCATCCCTCTCCCTCCCCCGGTCGCAGCGCTGCTCTCGTGTTAAACCCTTGCTTTTTAGGAAGTTGATAAAATCCGCGGCGCTGGGACCGACCCATTGTTCTGCGAACATCTGTCTGTTCAAAGAGGGGCAGCCAGAGCCGCCACTTTGAAGAATGCAGTAACCTAGAAACTGTCCCCTGCTCGCTGCGATTGTCACAGGCTGATCGCTATCGGTCAGCTGCCCCTGTAAAAAATACATCGGTGACATTTAACAAACTTGCTTTCACAATGGAGGCAAAAAAAAAAAATTAAAAAAAAAAATTGCTGGCGAGTCAGCCCTGGGTGTCTGGACTTTGCTGCTTAGATAACTTGGAGACATTGTCTGGAACAATGGGAATTAAAAATCTGCCTTGTACTGCACTGCAAATATATTAAAGCTCCAACTCGGAGCTCGTTAACAGCTGCCTTATTTTAGATCCTCTGCAGCGCTGGAGCGGGGTGTTTGCTCCATTTGCTTTTGTATTTGGTTGCTATAGAAACGTGGGGTCTCCCTCTCGCACCGTGCCTAAAACAATCAAAGCTCCGCGCACCCGGAGTCTGCTGCGAGCGAAGTTCTAATTGGAACCTGTGGAAAGCTAATTATGGGGCTGGCTCGTGCTGCGGGAGGTTATGAACCGGGGAGGGGATGAATTACCAAATATTCCTCCCTTCAGGCACGTCAGCAAGAGCGCGGAACGACGAGGGGTTAACTGGGGAATTTTTAAAAAATATTAATTTTTTTTTCTTCCTTTTTTTTTTCGGGAAGATCCCGGTTATAAAGAATTCTCTTTCTGATACAACTTCGATTTAATAGGGTGTGTTCTCTCCCAGTAAAGCCTCACTCTTCCCACACCTCGGGGCTGGACGGGGGACCCTGGGTTCGCATTTCTTCCCCGAGAATGTCTGGAAACCCGAGCTGCGAGAGCAGCGAACGTGCCTTGCCCAGGCGCGGGAGGGGACAGATGTTGGGCTCACCCAGAAAGGTTAATCCCGGCTCATTTCAGGGCAATCATGTGGCAATTCTGCTGATTCACTGTTAAAACGCACTGGGTCTGCTCTGAAAAGCCGGCGTGACATGGATCCCCTCGTGTTCAGGCGCACCGCTGCCTCCGGCGTTTAATTATCACCGGAGCTCCATTACCTGAACTTTCTCTGCCCAAATTTCCCTTCCCCTCCCGAATCTTCAGGAAAAAAAAAATGACCTTTTTTTGGCTACGCCTGCAAACTCCCTGGGCAGTTTTAGCTGCTGGATCTGGTCCTTTTGGGTGCTGAGAATGGACCCTCCAGCTAAAATCTCCTTTATAGGTGATTTAGGCACTTTAGAAAAGCCCCAACGCCTCCCGATAGGTGCAATTTCCTGCCAACTTGTTGGCATTTGCCAAGACCTCGGTCTCATTTTCAGATAGGTTTTGTGAGCCAGGTGGTGCCAGGCTGCCCCCATCAGACAAAGACCAAGGGAGAGAGAAGAGCTTTCCCTGGGCCCGTCCTCATCCCTGCTCCTTCTTCAGAGGGAGTTGGGATAAAGATGGAAATGCCTGAAGTGAGAATTAGGTGGGGATGAACATGTGGGTCTCCATCTAAGCAACAACTGTGGGGTGCTGCCTCTTTTTGTCTGTGTGTGACCCTTGAGGGGTTTGGTAGTTGGAATTTCTGTTCCTTGGGGTGCTGGTCATGTCTTCAGAGAATTCTGGAATCGTAGAATCCTGGAATTACAGAATTCTGGAATTACAGAATCCCAGAATTTGGGTTGGATGGGACCTTAAAGCTCATCCCACCCCCTGCCAGAGGCAGGGATGCCTTCCACTGTTCCAGGGTGGTCCCCTGGGCACTTCCAGGGATGAGGAATCCACAACCTCTCTGAGCACTCTGTGCCAGGGCCTCACTGCCCTCCAAGTAAGGAATTTATCCCTGATATCTGACTTAAATCTCTCCTCTTTTAGCTTAAAGCCATTCCCAGCTGTCCTGTCCCTGTGCATTTTAAAAGTCGCTCTCCCACTTTTTTGTAATCCACCTTTTGGCTCCAGAAGGGGCTCTGAGGTCTCCCCGGAGCCTTCCCTTGTCCAGGCAGAGCTCTCCCAGCCTGGCTCTGCGGCAGATCCTGGAGCACCAGGGAGGCTCTGAGGCAGAGCAGGATTTGGGCTGGGGTCCCTGTGCTGACGTTCCCGTGTCTCTGCCCCACAGCCGAGGTGGTTCGGTGCCTGAACGGTGCCCTCCAGGTGGGCTGCGGCGCCTTCGCCTGCCTGGAGAACTCCACGTGCGACACGGACGGGATGTACGACATCTGCAAATCCTTCCTCTACAGCGCCGCTAAATTCGACACTCAGGTACGGCACAAAGGGCACGGGGATCAAACCCGGCCAGGAATCAAACCCGGCCAGGAATCAAACCCGGCCGAGAATAACTGGGAGCCGCCTTTTCGTGCTGCACGTGCGAAGCGCTCAGCTCAGCGCCTGCCTTAATTTAAGCCGTGCTTTGGGCGGGATTAACCCTCCCCTCCCTGCAGCCCTTCCTGCTGCTCAGCTGCTCCTCTCAGCCCCATTTTTGGCTCCAATCCTCCAGGGCTTTTTTTTTTCCACCAGCTCCCTGCTCCGTGTGAGGACTTGGCACGGAGGGTTCCGTGGGGCGGAGAGCGAGGTTTCCTCTCCAGGAGGAAACAGAAATGTTCTTCTAACAAAATAAATCTCCAGCCTGTGTGACCTGGGACGGGGCTGGGCTTTGGCTTGGAAGCGTTTGGGTCTGGGATTGGGGCTGCAGGGAGAATAAATGGGATAATATTGGAGGGCAGTGCCCTGCCAAAATCCCTTTCCCTCTGTGATTTCCTCCCAAAATTCACACAGCCCGTTACCCCCTGCACTCCTCCTCCCAAGGACACATTTAAAAGCTCCTAAAGCACTCTCGAGGTCTGAACTGTAAGTGTTAAAATGCTGGCATTAAATTGATGTTAAATCCATCTCTGGGGCAGAATTGCTCCATCTCTGGACCTGGTGCTTCCAGGCTGAAGATTCCCACTGCCTGAATCTTTTGGGAATGGGAGTTCAGAGCGTCACAACCGCTGAGAGAGAGAGAGCTCTGCAATAACCGGGAGAATTCCTGTCCCATTCCCCGCCATGCCTGGCAGGTCCGTAATTACAGCCAGGCCTGGCGGAGCATCCACGACACTTCCCCTTCTTTCGGATTCCCTGGAATTCTGGCGCAGTTGAAGGTGATTTTTTTCCCCCTTCCTTTGGCAGGGAAAAGCTTTCGTGAAGGAGAGCCTGAAGTGCATCGCCAACGGGGTGACGTCCAAGGTGTTCCTGGCCATCCGCAGGTGCTCCACGTTCCAGAGGATGATCTCCGAGGTGCAGGAGGAGTGCTACAGCAAGCTGGACATGTGCGGCATCGCCAGGCGCAACCCCGAGGCCATCACCGAGGTGGTGCAGCTCCCAAACCAGTTCTCCAACCGGTACGTGGGGCTTTCCCTTTCTGGAGCCGCGTCAAGGGAAACGGAGGCTGGAGAAAGTTCCTTGCACAAAGAGTGATGAAGGACTGGAATGGTCAGCACGGGGAGGCGGTGGAGGTTAAAAGAGACTGGATGTGGCACTCGGTGCTACGGCTCAGTTGAGGTGTTAGGGGATGGGCTGGCCTCAATGGTCTTGAAGGTCTCTCCCAACCCCGTGATTCTGTGAATATCGGAAAGGGGAATTGCAGGGGCAGGAATGAGAGGGGCCGAGGTGATTTCATGCTTGCAGGTCCTAAAACAGCTTAGCCCAGTAAAGCTCTCTGCCTTTTCAAATCCTCTTCAGATTTAGCAGCATTTTCTTTCTTTCTCTTTTTGGGAAATATATTTATTTCGCTTTCTGGGAAAATACACTTGTTATTCATTTTGGGAAATGCACGTATTTCCCTTTCTGGGAAAATACATTTATTTATCTTTTTGGGAAGTACAATTAAAAGCATCTCCAGAGCAGTATCATAAAATTTCCCAGACATCCCTTACTCCAAAGCCTGGAGTTTGTTCAAATGTAATTTTTTTTTATTTGTTTGAGTACACTATAATGGTCAATGATCCCAAATCAGGTTGATTAATTCGGTATGTCTGGCACATTGAGCACTTCAGAGCCACTCAGAGAATCGTGGAATGGTTTGGGTGGGAAGGGACCTTAAACCCCATCTCATCCCACCCCTGCCGAGGACAGGGACCCCTTCCCCTGTCCCAGGTTGCTCCAAGCCCCGTCCAGCCTGGCCTTCTCCATCCACTGCCGCCTCATCCCCTTCTCCAGACTGCAGCCATCCCCTTCCTGGGGTTGGCACCTGGAGGATGAGTCCCTGTCCTCCAAGTTACCACACTGACACAAACCAGGGAAAACGAAAGGAGCCAGCACAGCCGATCCTGTGCGACCCTGCTGTGCCACGAGCCGGGGTCTCTCCTTTCTAGGGACCGTCCGGGGCTCTCGCTGCCCTGCTCTGGGGTTCTCTCGTGTTCCTGCTGCCTGCAGGGACGGGGATGTCACACTACTGGCACCTTCCCCTGAGCGCGGGACTGCCCTGTCCCCGTCTCCAAGGACAAGGGACGCAGGGAGGTTCAGGGAGCTGCTGCAGTCTGCGCAGTCACACTGCAGGGGCAGGGATTTCTTCCTCCAAACCCTGGAACAATCAGTGCTGAGTCTTGTGATTGGGATAAAAGGGACCATTTGGAGTAAATAACTCTGGGATTGGAGCGCAAGCAGAACTCTGGGTCGTGGGGCCTGGCTGTGGACCCTCAGCTCCTCTGGGGTGGTTTTGGCTGGATCCGGGAGCATCCCAAACCTCCAGACCTGTCCCAGGACAGATGTGCAGGTGATAAATACGTTTTATGTTGCATCAACCAGCATAAATTAGTTCAGAGAACCCCAGAATATCCTGAGCTCAGAGGCACCCACAAGGATTGTGGAAATCCATTTCCTATTCCAGAAAACTCTGTGGTAGATGGAGAAATTTTTTTTCTTCTCTATCCAGAAAATGGCAAAACTGGGAAGGTAAAACTGCACTGGCAGGAGTAAAAATGAAACTTGAGCATCTTTTCCCCACACAAATTTGGAAGAGGTTTTTGGAGGACTGGGCAAGGAGCAGGCATCTCCTCGGAGCCCCAGGTTAAAGTGATGGGCGGTGGAGTCCAGCCCCTGCAGGGGACACGGGGACACCGGGGCAGCGCCGGGGGATGCTCCTCTGAGAGGACCAAACCCCGGAGCTCCTCCTCCAGCCCGAGGCAGAGGATATTGTGACACGTTGAGGAACAAAAGCAGCAGGATTTCCCAGCTCCGAGGTTACGCTGAGGGCTCCCGGAGCATCCTGCTTTCCCAGCCCCTGGCCCAGCAGAGCTGCAGGATCAGAATGTGCCACTTGGCCCGGGCTGCCGAGGGGAAGTAGTTAAAGGTCATTGCATCTTCCTGCGATTTAATCTCGGGGCAGGAGCAGCAGGGGAGGAAAAGCTCTGCCCGCAGCCCAGCTCTGACAGGCTCTGGAGAAGCGTCCGAGCGTGGCAGCCGCGGGGCTGGATGGGCTCTGGGTCTGGCCCTGATTTCAGCCGGGTGTGTGGCCGGCTCAGCTTTGTTCATCTCCACCTCAGACCTCGCTCCCAGCCCTGCTGAGCCGGGCTCGCGGCGAGCCAGAGCCTGGTCCTTTTGTGCAGCTCAAACTTCGACCTCGCCTGACCTCCCCTGGCTGCTCCAAAGGCCAGGGCTGAGAGCTGGGAAAGGACTTTCAATGGGAACTCTCATTTCCCTCTTCCTTCCCCTCCTCCACCTGCAGGTTGTTCTCCTCTCTGCTCCTGTGGAAAAATGTCACCGTGACCTTAAAGTGCTTAAAATAAGTTCCCCGACGTCCTTTCAGGCAGAAATCCCAGCAAAGTGGGACTGCTGCCCTTTTTCCCAACTTTGTGTCCCTGGGAAGATGTTCCCTGGTGCAGGGAGGTGCCAGGTGCCCTCCCAGCTGTGCCCCTGGGGCTGTGGGGGAGCATTCCTGGGAGGAATTCTCAGCAGGGCTGGGAATACAGAGCAGCACCAATTCCTGGCTGCTCCTTGGACAAGGAATTTGTGCCCGGGGCTGCTGGGAGGGGAAGATGCTGGAGTGGGGGCAGAGTTTTCAGGCATTGGAAGTGACAATGGATTGTGTGTCCCAAGGATCTGTCCCGAGGGAATCTGAGGATCTGCCAGGCTCAGACCCAGCTGCTTCTCCTTCTGGGCCTTGTAAGGGCTGGGCAGGAAAGGGGACAAGAGGGACGCGAGGGAATGGTGCCACAGGGATGGGTCAGTCATGGCTCTGCCTCCGAGCAGAGGCCAGGCCAGGCTGGGATCCCAGCAGGATCTGTTGTTGCCAACATCAATTATTTTCCTTCCTAGAGCTCCAGGAACTCGGGTGTTTAGCAGAGAGTAAATCACACCCTTTAACCCATTTCTATGTTGCTCAGCTCCTTTTTTTGCCTTCTCAATTCACCTGGATCCCTCCAAACCCCCTGTGCTCACTCCCTCACCTCCCACAGCTGGCGCAGCTGCTGATTTAGGTAATTAAATCAGAATTTCGGTGATGGCATTCCTTCCCTGTGCCAGGGCCACAGCAGCACCATGCCCAGGGTGTTTGAGTGCAGCGGCAACAAGTTCAGACTCGGCCTTGGGAGGCCTTTCCCAGCCTTAAAAATTCTGTGACACCACCATCAGAAATCAATTCCAAACACGCTCTGGACGAGTTAAAAATCCCGATTCTCGCAGTTCTGTCACCTGTCTGGGGCACACCGTGGGCTAACGAGGTCCCTCTGCTGCAGGTATTACAACAAACTGGTGAGGAGCCTGCTGGAGTGCGACGAGGACACCGTGAGCACCATCAAGGAGAGCCTGATGGAGAAGCTGGGGCCCAACATGGCCAGCCTGTTCCACCTGCTGCAGAGCGACCACTGCGCCCAGGGCCACCCTCGCTCTGATTTCCTGCGCAGGAGGCTCTCGGAGCCGCAGAAGCTGAAGCTGCTCCTCAGGAACCTGCGAGGTGAGGGCTCCGTGCCGGCCCACGCCAAGCGCGGCTCCGCCGAACGCGCCTGACCGGGCTGGGGGAGGCCAAGCACGACCAAAGCTGAGGGCTCTGCTCTAGGAGAGTGCTGCACCCAAAGCCAGTGGACTGTAGGTATTTTAACCCCCAGGAGCTGGGTTTAGTTCCTTAGGGCTCATTTAGTTCATTCATCTTTTCTGTTCCTCTCGAACAACGTTTCTGCATGGGTCTGTGTTCGGTGTTGCAGCTTTCCCGCCAGCCAAACGGCTCTGTCTCTTCTCTTCCCCACAAAAAAAAAATCTGTTATCCCCAAAAAAATCGTAGTCTTAAATAGATCCCTACAGCGGTCAGACCTTCAGGCACCCAAACTGCCAACGTTTGGAGGCCAAGTTTTGTCCCAAACTGTTGTGCTGACACCACGCAGGCCTGGAGATTCGGCACCGAGGGGAGGAGCCGGTCCTCTCCTGCAGGTGACGAAAGATGCACTAAAAACCCTGGCACCTCCTCAAAACATCCGTGGAATTCATGTCATGAATCTGTGCTGGCCATGGAGGAACATGGATGTCACGTTCCTGGTCCCGTGGTGCCGCCTCAGCCCCAATCGCGCCGAGCGCCGTGAACACGTTGGAACCGGGATTTTCCAAACTCGCTGCACGGTTTCACTTGCCAGGACCTGGTGCCGCGGCGCCAAACGAGTTCAAACCACCCCACGAGCCCCAAAACCAGGAGAGGGACGTGGTCTACCACGGAAAGAGGTGCCAGGCTGTGGCAGGAGCTGGTCAGGAGGTCCCATAATCGTATGTTGTATTTCAAAGCTCACATCTCTGTACTGTATTTAACTGCCTGAAGCTTTAAACGAAGCCTAACAGAAACAAAGCCTGTCTTAAGATTAGAGTATTAAAGGCCTTGCTCTAACTGTGGTATAAATAGTGCTAAAATCTGTCTGTACTGCACATAAACTCCACCAGAGTCTGCTTCAAAGGAGCAGAACAGAATCACTTTATTGTCTAAACGGAGTTTTGTAAGTCAGCTCTTTCTTTATTGCTGTTTTATTTTTTTCCTGGAAGCAACACCTCTGTTGTAGTCAAGAGTTCATGTTCCACTCTGTGGCCTTTTTAGAAAGGAAGAGGGGAAAGGTTTGGGATGGGAATCACAGGCCCAGGAACAGCCTTTCAGAGCTAAAATAGAGGAAAAATCCATAAAAAAACCCAAGTTCAGGCTGGTCAGTCCTGGCCCACAGGGCAGCCAGGAGATGCACTTAGACCCAAGGCAGAGCTGCTGGGAATTCCGGATGTATCAAATCCTTTGGGAATCTCACAGGGCAAAACTCCCGCCAGGATTTCTGGGAAAAGGCAAGGAAAATCCGTAATTCTCTCCAGCTCCAGCAGGAAAGAACATGGAATGAACGCTCTGAGAGCGCCTTTCCTCCGTCCTCCTCCTCCTCCTCAGCGGGCTCTGGGAAGAGGAGCGGAGCCGGGAAATCCAAACCCACTCCCCACCACAGCCAAAAATCCCCTTTGTGCTGTGGGATCCACCAGGCCAATCCCAAATCCATCCCCTGGAGGCTCTGCAGAGTGGGAGACTCTGCCTCAGATCGTTGGAAAGCTGATTAAGGAGGGATCTCTTTTTCTTATGGGAACCTGAAGCAATAGAACTTTATTTTTTGTGCTGTTTGGAAAACCACAAAGCCTTTAAACCAGAACTTGCTGCTAAAATATCAAAACCAGATGCAGTGGTGGCCTTTCAGATGTCACTGTCTTCACAAAATGTAGCCCAAAAGTGCTGGCAGGGAATTGGAAGCAGCAAAAAAAAAAAAATGTTGCTGACATCAGTGGAGGGTCGGAATTTGTAATTTTTTTGGGAAACTCCAAGCGGAGCCATCCAGGGAAAGGAAGATGCAAAGTTGCTCCTTCCTCAGTCAGTCAGGGATGGAGAGGCTGACACAAAGAAGTTCTGAGAGGTGAAAACCAAAAGCTTCTGGAGTATTCTGGCCCTAAAACTGGGATTTTATATAGGAATTGATGCCAGGAGTGCATCCCTGACTCCCCACTGGGCTTTGTGCATCCAGTCCACACTTTTATTTGGGAACTGGTGACAAAAAGTCTTTCCCTGGCTCGGGGCAGTGCTCAAACCTCACCTGGGAGGCTCTGCCAGTGCTCCAGAGCCCCCACTGTGGGATCCCAAAGCTTCCAAGAGCTGTCCAAGGACACCCGGGCAGGGATATCGCTCACGGAGTGTGGCTTCTCCACCCACCCATTTCTCTGCAAGCCCAGAGAAGGCTCCTAAAGCAGATTTGGGGCCAGGGAGGAGCCTTGGGCCTCTCACTCCCGTCCTTTTTGGGGGGCCATAACGACACTTCCCTTTCCAGCAGCGATTTCAAATTGGTCTCTGGAATGAGGTGGGAAGAGGAGCGGGAAGATGATTCCCCCCGGTGGGGTTTGCTGTGGTGCCCCAGGGAATTGCCCCTGTGCCATCCGTGTCCTGGAGAGCCACAATTCCCTATTTTTGAGCTGCTTTGAGGCTGCTTTTGTCCCCGTGCTGCAGCAGGGAGGAATTTGGGATCGCTCATCCCTCCCTTCGCCTGAGCTGGGCTCTCCCTGCTCGGGAGAGGGGATTTGGACGCTCTCGCCACCCCTGGGCAGCGATGGAAAGGTTGGGATTTAGGTGTGAGAGATCCCTGGGGATGGGGAATGATCCCCAAGATCAAGTCCAGCAATTTCACCTTGGAGTTCATCTCTGCTTTGTTTTTTTTTTAGTCTCGCAACAGGATTTTCTCTCGGGGCAGGGAGGGGCTTCTCTGGGAAGGTTTGCATGAGTCTTGTGATTTGTTTGCACTTTAGACGTTTTTGTGCCATTATAAATTTGCATTATTTGTATTTATAATTTAAAGAGACCTAGAAAAGGGAAAAGGGAGAGAGTTTGGGGGTTTTGGGGGGTTTGGGTTTTGTTTTGTTTTGGTTTTTTTTGCTGAGTACTGGAATAAACAGTGAGCATATCTGGTATATGTCCTTATTTATTGTTTCCATGACGTTTGTAAAGCTCCATGTGTTCATATAAAGGTTATTTGAAACATATCATAGCGAGGAGAGAGAGGCAAGTTATTTTCTTTGCTTATTTTTATAATTAAAGATGCATAACGTTATGAGGCCTACATTGGATTTTCTGCTGCAATGAAATAAAAAGTCAAATTTAAGGGGTTTTGGTGTCTGAGTCTTTCTTGGGCTGCTGACGCCAGCAGAATAAAAATTGTTGGACTTTCCTTGGGTTGAGCGTCAGAGCTCTGCTGTCTCCTCTGGCTGTTTAATAAATCCACTGGCAATGGCCTGGTAATTGCATTTTATCCACCCTGCTAATGAAGGCAGAAACACTTTTTAATGAATGCAGCTGCAACGCTGCTACAGGGAAATAAAACACCTGGATTCNAATATATTGGTATTATAATTATTTAAATTATACATATAATATATAAATATGACATATAAAAATATAGTTTTTTAATAAAATATGTAAATATTGACATTATATACACCTTTGAAATCTCCTTTGACACTTCCACCTGGAGCTCACAACTGTGACAATATTTCACAATTTCAACATTTTTAAGACTTAGGAATAAAATGGACACATTTAGGTCAGTTCTGGTATTGGAGGGAGCTGAATTCCCAAAAAAAGAGAGCAGGAGCAGAAGGGTCAGATCAACCCAGAATCTGAGGTGGGAAAACTGAGAGGAAAAGGAAATTTTGGCTCAGTAATGAGGAAAATTCTGCTAGAAAAGGAAATTTAGGCTTGATAACGAAGAAAATAATCCTGGAAAAAGAAATTTCTGCTCAGTGACAAAGAAAAAAGTCCTGGGAAAGGAAATTTAGGCTTGATGATGAAGGAAAGAGTCCTGGAAAAGGAAATCTGTGCTCGGTGACGACGGAGAGCTCGGGGAGCGTTAAAATCCAGGATGATTCTCCCCAGGAATTTGGTTTGACCAAGATCCAAAGGACTGACTGGATGTTCTTGTCTTGTCCACAGGGGGATTTTTGCCATTTCATGATGAAACCAATTCCAATTTTCCCTTCCTGTCAGCTTTGGGAGGGAGGGAAGAGTGGGATCCCCAACACTTTGAAAGGGCTGGGAATGAAATTCGAGACCAGACTTCCCTTCTTGCCTCCCAGGAACTGAAAAAAATAAAAAAAAATAAATAAAATAAAAAGCAGAGGAAAAAAAAAATCCACGGAAATGAAGGACGAAAAAACCTCCCACAGAAATGAAGAATATCGGCTTTGCTGCCGTGATTCAGCCACTTCTAGAGGGAGCATGGAAGGAGTTCAAAAAATATAAGAAGTGGAGTTGCTAAAAATAGAAATCAAAGCTCAAATCAGCCAGCTCGAGAGGTGATTCCCACCAGGAGAGCTCGGATGGGTGAGGAGCAGAGGGAAAGGCAGGAGAAATGCAGAGGGAGGAACATTTGGCCAGGGAATTTTCAGGACCCTGAGATTTGGATGAATTTTTATCAATTTCAGCATAAAGCAGCAGCTAAAACTTAATCCGAGGGATTGAGGGGATGGAAATTCCTGAAAAGCACGGAATGGGTTGGGTTGGAAAGGACCAGCTCCTCCATTTCCAGCCCTGCCGTGTTCCTGGGCGGATCAGACGGAGGATTCCCTGCTTCCAGACTCACAAAAATCACTTTTCCCAATAAATCCGCCTTTTCCAAGGAGCCAGCCCTTCCTCAGCACACAAAGTTGGATTTCCAAAGGCTTTTCCTCACAAAAAAAAACCCCACAATCAGTGTTGGAAGGAACATCAGAGAAGTTTTCTGTGACACCCCCCCGGATCCAACCGGAGAGGTTGAAGAACCTCAGGCACAAAATACCTGGGAGAGACCCGGGAGTTTGATTCCAGGAGCAGTTGGGAAAACCAGAAAAACCGGTATGAGCTCATGGCATTATTTCCACACAGACGCAGCTTTTTTCTATTTCCCGTCTTTGATTTTGATTTTTAAGCTGAGTGAAAGTCCAAAACAACCCGGATTTGGGCTCCGTCAAAGGATGATCCCTGTTTCCCTCTCCAGCCCTTCCCCTGCTCCAGATGGAATCATCATGTCCAAAAAAACCCCAAATTGGTCATAGTTCAGAGATTTAAAACAGTTTAAAGGGGGAAAAAAATCACTTGGTGGAGAATTCTCTTCCCCTTTTCCTCGAACACTTGATTCCATTGCTTTTCCTTCGGGGTTATTTTCCCCTCAGGCTTGGAGGGTTTTGTGCTGGGAAAACAAATCCCTGCTCCTCTCTGGATGGGATGTTCGGCTCGGAGGAACCCAGCAGCTCCAGAAAACCCTCAAATCCCATCCTGCTCTCCAGCAGGAAGAGCCCGACCATTGATTTTGATTCTGATCATTAACCCTGGAAGGGTTTCTGAGCTGGTTTTGAATGATTCTGAGCTGTCGTCTGCTTCACAACCTCACAGGTTTTCCTTGGAGCCACTTCCATGATTTCCATGGGAATGAGGCGCCCACATTCGTGGTTGATTATCTGGGCAAGGGCCCCTGGAGCTTTTCCTAAATGAGCCTTTATTCCTAAAGGAAGGGCACGATCCCAGAAAACCATGGGCACGAAAACCTTGGCAGGGGGGTTGGAATAGGATGAGCTTTAAGGTCCATTCCAACCTAAACCATCCCAGAATTACATAAAAATAAATATAAGTGAATAATACAAGAAAAATTTTTAAAATAGAAATTAAAGAATATAAAATAATATAAAAATATTTCAAAATGTATTTAATATAAACTATATAAAATATATAAATAAAATAATATAAATAGATATGAATAATACAATATGAAATATTATAATCATGTATAAAATACTTTATGGAATATATTTGTATAAATATCAAATGTCTAAAATATGTAATATAGAGATAAAATGCACCAAAATCTATTAAAATAATATAAATAATACAAACAAAACTGTAATTTTATAATAATAATAATAATTTTAAAAACTTTTTGCATTATTTATTGTTGACCTTGTCTTGTTTAGACAAACAAGTTTCTGAACTTTAGTCAAGTAAGCAGATAGAAGTAACTGGCATCTAAAATCAATAAAAGACAAGTGCAGTGCAATTCATGGCCTCTTTGTGAGTCAAATGTTCCAGGCCCAAAATAAACATCTGGAAAAAAANCTTTATTCCTAAAGGAAGGGCACGATCCCAGAAAACCATGGGCACGAAAACCTTGGCAGGGGGGTTGGAATAGGATGAGCTTTAAGGTCCATTCCAACCTAAACCATCCCAGAATTACATAAAAATAAATATAAGTGAATAATACAAAAAAAAAATTAAATAGAAATTAAATAAAAGAATATAAAATAATATATAAAAATTTCCAAATTTATTTAATATAAACTATGTGAAATAAAATAATATAAATAAATAGGAATATACAATATGAAATAATATAATCATGTATAAAATACTTTATGGAATATATTTGTATAAATATCAAATGTCTAAAATATGTAATATAGAGATAAAATGCACCAAAATCTATTAAAATAATATAAATAATACAAACAAAACTGTAATTTTATAATAATAATAATAATTTTAAAAATAACTAAATCAGAGAAATTTGAGACAAATACAGATTTTGGGGGGGGATTCTTATTGTTCCATCCTGTCTGGTGTGATCCCAGTTTCCCAGTCCCAGCCACATTCCCGTTTGCTCCGCATGGGTACCCCAAATTTTCCTGTGCACTGGAAAATGGGGAATGGGCCGGATTCCAGCTGGGATTTCAGGCAGGGAGGAGCAGGAATGGTCTGGGGCAGAGTCTGGGACTGGGACAGTCCTAGGATGGCACTGGGATGGCACCGGGCACCAAGGGAGCAAAGCTGGGCCAGAAACTGCCCCGAAAGGGGATTTGGGACACCCCAAACCAAGGGAGCAAAGCTGGGCCAGGAACTGCCCTGATAGGGGATTTGGGACACCCCAAACTGAGGGAGTAAAGCTGGGCCAGGAACTGCCCCAGAATGGGATTTGGGACACCCCAAACTGAGGGAGCAAAGCTGGGCCAGGAACTGCCCCGAAAGGGGATTTGGGACACCCCAAACCGAGGGAGCAAAGCTCCTCAGGATCCACATCCCCATTCCAGCTGGGAACGCGGCCCTGTGCTCACACATTCCCAAAAATCTGCTCTCTAAGCTCATCAAAAGACCACGTCGCAGAGCAAGCAGGAAACCAGGAGTTGATTTCCCCAAATCCACCAAAACTTTCCCCCAAAATGGATTTGGGACACCCAAACTGAGCCAGCAAAGCTCCTCGGGATCCACGCCCTCACCTTCTCCCAGAAGACGCTCTCTGGGACACCAGAACCCACATTTCACAGCCAACAGGCAACCTAGGCTTGATTTCACCAAACCCTCCCCAAAATCCAGGGGGATCATTGGATTCCCGGGGTTTCTGCTCCTCCCGCGAGGCTCCTCTGTGCTCCCGGCTGGATCCGGGGCCGGGCTCAGCCTGGCCTCACCCCTGGGGCTGCTGGCCCAGCTCTAAAGATAGATCCCAGCGGAGATTATCGGCATTCATGGCAGGCAGCTGCTCCTTCGGGAGCTTTTTGAGTAAAGGAAGAAACTCGGGGGTGTTTTTAAAGCCTTTTCAGTGAGCTGAGCTCCCTCGGCTCTGCCCTGCTCCCCCTCCGCCCTGGGGTGGCCCTGGAGGGCCCCACCTGTGCCCCTGCAGGGTCCCTGTCCCACCTGGCAGGGCCGGGACGCAGCTCCAGCCCTTCCCAAAGGCAGAGCAGGGGAGGTTTGTGGAGCTGGGAGAGATTTCCCAAGCCTTGGGCACTTCCAGGGATCCAGGGATAGCTGCAGCTTCTCTGGGAATTCCGTCCAGGGCTTCGCCTTTGGAGCGAAGGATGTGCAGATGGCTCAAAACTGCTGCCTCTGGGGTGTTGGCGTTGGCCAAAATGAGCAAAATTCATAAAATTAAGGGAGGGGGAATCTTATGGGAGTGGAATTGCTGTTATTCCCTGGGTGTCTGAGGCTGCAATGGGTGCAAACTCTGGGATTTGTGCTTTTCCAACAATTGGAGCTTGGGCACGGCGGCAGCCTGAGGAAACCTCGTCCACCTGCACCTGGGACAGTCCTGGTTTGGAATTCTTGGGATGCTCCAGCTCTCCCAGCCACCCATGGCCTGTGGATAAATTTTTACCCATCTCGGGATAAATTTCCGATCCTCACGGGGGAATTTCCAGCCCGGGACAGGCACAGCTCACACTCCTGTGGTCTGAAGGAGCCTCTTCCTCTTGGCAGCCTTCGGAAAATCCCAGCTCCGCCTCAGAGCCGTGGCTTTCACCAGGATTTTAATATATTTTTTATTTCAGTTCAATTCCTCGGCTGCTCGGGGTGACCTCCAGCAGCCTCAGATGTCTCCCAGCCTGGCTCAGGAAGTTGCTCCCAGCCCGGTGATGGATTTGAAGGGTAGGGAGAGGCACAAATAGGAAATCTTGGCCAGGCAACAATTCCTGAGGCATTTTCCCTGCCCTGGGAATTCTGAGTTTGGGTTTAAGTGGGACCATGCCTGGGATTTCAGCGTGGGATGACATCAGTGAGACAAAAATGGGTTTAGGAGTTTATTTAATCCAGATATTTTCGGTGACGTTTTCGGGCCAGAATCCAAGGGATATTTCCTCAATCTAAGTAAATCTCCCATTTAAAAAAAACAAACCAAAAACTCAGACCCAACAGATGTGGCCAGAGTTCCAGAGCGGGAAGGAAACCCCATGGAAATGGCTTTGAAAGCCCAGAATTGTGGAAATCCGGGATGGTTTGGCTGGGGAGATGCCTTAGAGCCCAGCCAGTGCCACCCGTGCCACGGGCAGCGACACCTCCACTGCCCCAGGTGGCTCCAAGCCCGTCCAGCCTGGCCTGGGACACTTCCAGGGCTGGGGAAACTCTCTGAGAATTCCACCCCAGCCCCTCTGAGGGGGCAGAACTGTCCATGGGGGCCTTTCCCACCCTGACTTTGGGATGCTCCACGCCATTATCCCGCCGGGAATTTGCCGAGGCGGGGAGGGACCCTCGCCTGGGCCCTGCAGGGTGAAGCGCTGCAGGGTTTTCATCCCGGTTTTTGTGTTCCAGGAGCTCAGCACGGCTCTTGTGCCACCTGCTGACCGCCGGCTCCGTGTCCCCAGAGCCCCGGAGTCCCCCCCGCTCCTCCTCCCGGCTCCTTCCTCCCTCATCCCGCTCCCAGCGCCGCCTCCTGCCCAGCCCCGAATTATTCACGAGGCTTCACCGAAATAACCCCGCTTAAAAATAACTCCGAGCCAGCCCAGAGCGCTTTTAACCCCGCCTGGATTTTATCTCCCGCGGCAAAGCAAAGCCCCAAAAATCAGCAATTCCTGCCCCGCTGCTCTTTAACCGCGGGGGTGGGAGGGCACAGAGGGGATTTTTCCAATCTTCCAATCCTCAGTTTCGGGAATTTGCAGGAGGGAAGCTGCAGGTCCCGGCTGGCCAAGCAGAGGGCACTGCTGGCTCACGATTCGAGGCAGGGCTCTGCTCCGGGGGTTGAGTCCATCCCAAAGTCCTGGCACAGAAAATCTCCGCCGGGAGCAGAAACGGCGGGAGCAGCAGTGTCCCCTTCGTGCCCCTGATTCCAACAGCTCCGAAAAAAATCCAGGAATAGTGAGTTAAAAACCAGACATAACACCCAGTGATGAACAGCACCGGGAAAAGGCTCAAAATGGAAAAACTGTGGAGGAAAGAGATTAAATGGGCACAGGAGATGAGAACCCGGCCCAGGCTGGGGTTCATCACCCTGCCCTGACACCCAGCAGGGCACGGGAGTGGCTCCACCCCAGAGCCACAGAGCCGATTCTCCATGAAAATGCACTAAAGTTTCATTTTTTTAATCCCATGGATTCCGAAATTAAAGATTTTTTTTTTTCTACTTTCCCCTCCCTGATGTTTATTTGAAAAGTCTTGGGGAAGAAACCTGCTTCCTCTCATCCCCCTGCAGTTCCTTCTCACTCCCGTTTTCTCCACTTTTTCTTTCATTTTGCCGATGGAAAAGGACAGAAAGCAGCTGGCAGGAAGCCGAGGATGTAGAAAACCCCTTCAAGTTTCATTTCAGCTGTAGCAGAGCATCCCCAAACTCCTCGGAGGTGCCGGTGCGCTGCCCAGATGCAGCCCCCCCCCTCCCCGCGCATCCACCTCCCTCATCACTCCCTTTATTCCCTTTATTCCCATTATTCCCTCACCCTGAACTGCTCGAAACACAAAATCCGGCAGCACTGAAGTGCTGGGAGGATGTTGGCTCTGCTGAGGGGCGGATTCGAGTTTCCAGGGCTTCGGATGCTCCTGATGGGTGCCAGCGATAGCTCCCGAAATCGGATACTCCGGGAGCCGCGATTGCCATGGAGATGCTCCGGTCCCGTCCCGAGCCTCTCTCCCGCTTTCACCTAACCTGGTTACAAAGAGGAGTAACGGCCCAGGGGAGCCCTAACACGATTAAACCCCGCGCCAAAGGGAGCCAGAGGTGATTTATGGGCGCTTGTGATGGATCCTCGCCGGCTCCTGCCCAGAAATTCCCATGGGGCAGATCCCTGACAGAATGCTCCGGCCCAGAGCATTGGGAAGCACTTGGGAAGGGCCTGAGCCCCTTGGGAAGGGTCTGCTCTCCCCTGGATGGCAATTGGGAAGGGCCTGAGCCCCCTGAGAAGGGTCTGATCCCCCCTGGATGGCACTTGGGAAGGGCCTGAACTCCTTGGGAAAAGTCTGACACCCCTGGAAAGGGTCTGGTCCCTCTTGGATGACATTTGGGAAGGTCAGATCCCCTTGGGAAGGGCCTGATCCCCTTGGAAAGGGTCTGGTCCCTCCTGGATGCCACTGGGAAAACCCCAAAAAGGTTCCAGGAAGGCTCTGGAGCAGGATTTGGCCGGGGAGCACCTGTGAGGTGGTTCAGGAGCCTCATCCATGAGGATTCTCCAGAGCCCGGCTGCCAGCAAGGAGGGGCTGGATGGGAACTGCGGGCACACACGGAGAGGGACGGGGTGGCCACACGGCCCCAGAGCCATCCTGGGACACCGTGAAAACGCATTTTCCATCTCTCAACCCACGGGTGCCGAGAGGCAAACGCAGCCCGTGCATTAATCCCGGGGCCATCGGGGGCGGATAAAGCCACTTCCCCCAGTTCCTTCCTGCCCGTCTGGATCCCAGCCAAGCATTTCACCTCGGCGCCGGCCGCCTCCCGCCAGCAGCGAGCCGGGGTGTACGGTTACCGGAATGACCCCGGCTCGCTCGCAGCCCCAAAAGAACCGCCCGGGGATCCCCGGGAAAGGGCTCGGGGATGCGGTCCTGGATTTGGAGCAGGGAAACTGCGGGAAGGGAGCACGGCAGGAGGAGCCGGGGTTGGGGTAAGGAGCTGCAGCCTCATTCCTCTGTGGGACTGGGAAATTTGGGGGCTGGGCTGCAACTGCAATAACCCCAAAATAGAGGGAAAAAAAAAA
>VWZN01002260.1:329035-341634 GCA_013396955.1 Regulus satrapa
CTCAAGGGAAAAAATTCCCAGCCCTGAGACCTCCAATCCCACCAAATCCAGGAGAATCCAGTGGCATTTTCCTGCTTTAAGGCACTGGGATTTCTTTCAGGTTAAGACACAAGAAAAGGCAGCAAAAAGCTCATCTCAGATCCTTCCCACAAGGCACACGTGGCACCCCTAAGAGGGATTTTCCTGCTCCAAAAAAAGTGGGAAAAGGATGAGATCTGCTCAATGTTACCCTAAAAACCACACCTGGGGGATGAGAGCTCCAGGGCCACATTCCAGCCCCAGAGATCCCAAGGGACATCCCGGGATAGCCAGCAGGGAGGTGACAAGGGGACCATCCCAGGAAGGGATCCTGGAACTGGATCCCAAAAATCCTTCCCTGGCTGCTGATCTTCCAAGGGAGTGGCTCAAGGATGGAATTTATCCCTGGATTCAAATGGGACGTGGAGCCTGGAACTGGAACTTGCACATCCAGGATCCCAAAGGAGCAGCTGAATGATGGAGTTTGGTTTGGAAAGAGAAATTCCCATGGGGATGCAGACCCTGGAATTGGAATTTGCACATCCAGGATCCCCAAAAATCCCTCCTGATCATTCAAGTAAGAGGTTAAAGAATGGAATTTGCTTTGGAAGAGCTGTTCCCAAATGGGAAATGGACCCTGTTACTTGAACTTGCACATCCAGGACCCCAAAAATCCCTCCTGATCTCCCAAAGGAGCAGCTGAAGGATGGGATTTGCTTTGGAAAAGCCATTCCCAGCTGGAGCAGGGCACACTGGGAGCCTTCCACCCTTCCCACTTCGCATTCCAAGCAGGAAAAGCAAACTCAGGAAATGAGGAGCTTCTCCAGGTCGGGTTTTCCCTCTCCAGGTCGGGATTTTGTTGCTCCTGGACAGGGATGAGCAGCAGCTTCTTGCCAAACCCTTGGGAGATGCCTTTGGATCTGCACTGGGATTTTCCCAAGGATTTGGGGCTGCTTTGGAGCTGCCAGGGACGCTGTAGACTGGAAAGAGCAGCTCCAGGATCTCCCTTTCCCGGGAGTGCAAGATCCAGGCAACCCCAGGGATCCCAGGAGAGGTCTGGGAATGGGATCAGGGCTTCAGGGAGGAAAAAGTGGGAATAAACTCAGGGAGGATGAAGGCTGGTCAGATGCCACACCCCATAAAAATGTACCTTTAGCAAGTTTACATGGCAAAATAATCTTGGTCAAAAATCTACATCTTCAAGAGTTGCAAAAGGTGGGATTGAGTTTTCCCCCTCTCCCCCACAAAGGGATTTTGGGATGTCCCACGTTTTCCCAAAGTGATGTCCCCATTCCTTGTCCCCTCAAGTACCTTGACAGCCAGAGGAGAAGCCAGGCCACCACCGGGGCAATTAAAGCCAATTTGGCCACAAAATCAATGATTTTGGGTCTTCCTTACACGGGCGGGAAGAACTGAGCCCTTTTCAACAGCTTTGCACCCAGCTGTAAAAGCATTTAAAAACTCACCCAACTGCCTACATAGAAAAATAAAGGATAAACATTATCCAGCTATTTTATATTTATACAAAAATTAACGTCTGTGCCAGGACATTTTTGTTTCTCTTCTGCAAAAATAAAAAGATTTAAAAACCAGCTTAGGTTGGATAAACCTAAACCTTCAGCAAAGGAATAAACTCCATCTTCCATCTTATTTCCCAGAAAAAGAGCAGTTTGCAATTTCACTGCTGCAAAATAAAGTTATTAAATATATATATATATATATATATTAATATAAAAGTCTGTATAAACTCTTTTTGTTGTTGTTTAAGGAAGGGGAAGGGGGCATCCAGTGACCAGGAATCCCTGGGGATATTCAGTGACCCTGGGGAGCACCACAGGAACCCCTGGGGCCAACCAGTGACCAGGAATCCTGGAAGGCACTCAGTGACCAGGAATCCCTGGGGAGCCCCAAGGGAATCCCTGGGGGACACTCAGTGACCAAGCACAACGGGAATCCCCGGGCAGGGAGATTCGGAGCCGTGAATCCACCAGAATTCCAGCTGGGCTGGCTGGGAGGAGACAAAGGGAGATTCCCACTCCTTTTTTTTCACGAGGATATTTTTTTCTCCAGCGCCTGCTTGGTGAGGAAGTACTTGAAGAACTCATACACGGACCAGGCGATGGCCGTGGAGGGCATCTGGTAAATGACCCGAGCTTGGACGCCTTTCAAGAAGCCGGGCACCCCTCCGAGCTGGTAGACGGTGCTGAAGGCGTTGGCCATGCCCGACAGGTGGCCCCGGATGTTGAGGGAGCTCAGGGCCGTGTTCTCCTGCGTGTTGAGCNAAAGGGATTTTGGGATGTCCCACGTTTTCCCAAAGTGATGTCCCCATTCCTTGTCCCCTCAAGTACCTTGACAGCCAGAGGAGAAGCCAGGCCACCACCGGGGCAATTAAAGCCAATTTGGCCACAAAATCAATGATTTTGGGTCTTCCTTACACGGGCGGGAAGAACTGAGCCCTTTTCAACAGCTTTGCACCCAGCTGTAAAAGCATTTAAAAACTCACCCAACTGCCTACATAGAAAAATAAAGGATAAACATTATCCAGCTATTTTATATTTATACAAAAATTAACGTCTGTGCCAGGACATTTTTGTTTCTCTTCTGCAAAAATAAAAAGATTTAAAAACCAGCTTAGGTTGGATAAACCTAAACCTTCAGCAAAGGAATAAACTCCATCTTCCATCTTATTTCCCAGAAAAAGAGCAGTTTGCGATTTCACTGCTGCAAAATAAAGTTATTAAATATATATATATNGATGGCCGTGGAGGGCATCTGGTAAATGACCCGAGCTTGGACGCCTTTGAAGAAGCCGGGCACCCCTCCGAGCTGGTAGACGGTGCTGAAGGCGTTGGCCATGCCCGACAGGTGGCCCCGGATGTTGAGGGAGCTCAGGGCCGTGTTCTCCTGCGTGTTGAGCAGCGTCTTGCACACGTCCAGGGGCGTGGTGGCGGCGGCGGCCACGGCTCCGGCCACGGCGCCGGCCACGATGTGGGAGCCGGGGTTGTACTGGCGGTGGGGGTTGAGGTGCTCCTGCAGGAGCTCGTAGGTGATGAAGTGGAGGGCCTGGAAGGGCACGTTCATGGTCAGCTGCGTGGTGTAGCTGCGGTAGAAGGCTCCAAAGCCCTCAGTCCTGTGCACCGTCCGCACGCAGCCCAGCACCGACGTGTAGGGAGAGTTGAACATCTGCAGGCGCTGCTTCACCACTGCTCGGGGACAGGCACAGCGGGGACAGGGACACGGCTCAGCCGCGGGGCCAGGCCTGGTGACAGCCCCCAGAGTCACCTCGCGCCCGGCCCCCGCCTCCCTTCCCCACCAAAGCCGACCCCAGAGCTGCCAGTGCCCCCAGAACTCGGCCCAGCCAGGGGACAGCTCAGAGCTCACCTCCTAATGAACACCCCTCTCCTCAGGCTTAATTAATGACCCTTTAGTTCTAACGAACCCCTCTCCTCAGGCTTAATTAATGACCCAGTAGTTCTAACAAATCCCTCTCCTCAGGGTTAGTTAATGACCCTTCAGTTCTAATGAACCCCTCAGGGTTATTAATGACCCAGTGGTTCTAATGAACCCCTCTCCTCAGGGTTAATTAATGACCCTTCAGCTCTCACCATTAAGCCCGCCTGCTCAGGACCCTCAGCAGGGATGCACAAACAGGGACCCAGCAGTGGTCCCTGTTCCCACGTTGGGAAGGTGAATTCACACCTGAGCCTCACCTGGGGGTGTCACACACCCCCTCCAGCCTCACTGGCTGGAGTGACTTCCACTGACTTATGAGGCAAATTAACGTCATTAATTTAATCAGGGTATGATTAAAAGGATTTGATACGTTCCTTCAGAGATTCCCAACTCTGGGCCCACTCAGAAGCACAACCCAGTGACCCTGAGCCGGCAGGTGACAGCACTGCCATTTGAGCTGCGTTTTCCTGTTAATCCTCATCTTCCTGAGGCCTTCTCCTGCCACTCCACCTCCCCAGGAATCTCACAGTCCATCTGTGTGCTCATCCAACAACCTGAGCTCAGCTCGGTTAGTCCAAAGCCTCAGAGAGCCCAGAACCACTGCCCCAAGGAGCAGCGGAACGGTGACAGCAGAGGTGACACCAGGGACACCCCTCCTGGAAAGTCACAATTCACCAGAGATCCGGGGACAAATCCCTCCTGGCTGCTCTCCCTCTCCTCCCAAGGGACAGAGGAATGAGGGCCCTGGGTTTGGAGGTCTCTGAGCCGGGGGCAGCCCTGGATTTCTTCCTATTCTTCTCAAGGGACAGGAGGAGGAGAGCCAGGAGGGATTTATCCCTGGATTCATCTGGGCAGGGCGTCCTAGCGGGAGCAGCACTTCCCAAAATCCCAGGAATTACCTTCAGCAGGATTCATCACAGCGTCGTGGAGCAGCGTGGCCACACTCCCAGCGATGCCTGCAGGGCAAGAGCAGCCTTGAGAAAACAACACCCGGCTCAGACAGCGGGGCTTGTGCCAGAGTCCTGGCACTTCCATCCGCAGGGATCCCATCCACGGGGAATCCCATCCACAGGGGATCCCAACCACGGGGGGAACCCCATCCATGGGGGGCTCGTATCTATGGGAAATTCCATCCACAGGAATTCCCATCCATAGGGGATCCCATCCATGGGAAATTCCATCCATGGGGGGATCCCATCCATGTGGGATTCCATCCACGCTGAGAGAACACCCAGATCCCACCACCCAGGGCCACAGCAAAGATTCCCAAGGCAGGAAATCCATCCTGAGAGAGCCCCGGATCCACTCCCAGCCCCCACATTTGCTCTTCCCAACAATTCCCAAGGTTCTGTCGGGGCCAGAAACCCGCGGCGCCAGAGCGAGTCGTGAGCAATGTTTACCCTCCCCTCAGCACATCCCTAATTAGGGATTTTCATCCCTTTACTCAGCCTGGTTTCCAGCCCTCAGCGCCCAGGTTGTGCCAAACCCGGCCAGCCCTGACCCATCCCGTGCTCAGCTCTGGGATGAGGCTCTCCAGCCACTCCTTCCCCTTTGATGTTGGTTCCCACCTCCAATTCCCTCTTGCCCAAATGACTTTTGGTCATTTCTCATGAAGCCACAGCTCCGGTTTTCCTGCTGGCACCACAGGCCTGTAGGTACTTGAAAGACAAACACAGGAATGTGTTCCCAGCAAAGAGCAGTGAGAAGGGATTTTTATTCCCTTCACTGAGTTCAGTGACCCCATGGCAGATTCCTACCAGCACATCCCAGCAAAATCATGGGAATCTCCAGCACAAACCCATTGGTAAAGCCCTGGCTGCTCAATTCCAGGGCTTCTGCTGTTATTGCTGAGTTAAAAAGTCAAATATTCCTGCCAAAAATTAAAGCACCCAGAGGATGGAGTGCACTCCGTGCTCCCAGGGACACCTGAATGCAAACTCTCAAAGGTTGAGGTGATGCCTTCAGCATAAGTTCACACCTTTAGGTGATACCTTCAAAGGTGGGACTTGATCCTGAAGATCTTTCCCAACTTTAAGGATTCCACAGCAATACAGGAACAGCACAGCTGCACCTCAGCACCTTTTGCCCACTAAATTGATGATTCGTGCTGGAATTAAATAATTAGCTGAGATTAAATAAGAATTTAGATCGGGAGGGCTGCCAGGCTGAGTGAGAAGCAAGCAAGGGACAGGTTGGTTACCACTAAGGGGGATTTTTTTAGGGAAAAACCCCAAAAATACCATTGGCCAAGTGGCTGTTTCCTCCCGGCTGGAAAATATCACTGAGAGACTTTTTCATTTTCTCGTAGCAGGCAAAGTACAAGGCATGGGCAGGGCCAGCCCCCAGCATGGTGACATTCATCCCACGTAAAGGCCTCCAGAGCCCCTCAGTCAGCACCATCTTCTTGAGAGCTTCGTACACACCCCGGTACTGGGCTTTGGGGTCGGGCTGCAGGCTCTGCATCCGTGTCTGCAACAAAGCACACGAGGGAGAGGCCTTGGTTACCCACTGAGGCAACAAATCCCAGAGTTCAGAGCCACCAGAATTCATTGAGGGCTCACTTTACCCCGTGGATGCCCCTTTTCTACCCTAACTTTTTATTTATCCTGCTGGATGGAGGCCACACTCCCACTGCGACACTCAGGCTGCTGCAGGAGGGAAATGTAACCTCTGCTCTGCTTTATCCATGGAAAGTCCAAGGAATGAAGCTGCTGCAGGAGGGAAATGTAACCTCTGCTCTGCTTTATCCATGGAAAGTCCAAGGAATGAAGCTGCTGCAGGAGGGAAATGTAACCTCTGCTCTGCTTTATTCATGGAAAGTCCAAGGAATGAAGCTGCTGCAGAAGGCAGGTGCAACCTCTGCTCTGCTTTATCCACCGAAAGTCCAAGGTATGAGGCTACTCCAAAGGCCAGGTGAAGAAATGCAGGCATGGCTGTAATTTTCTCCGGCTTTCAACACCCAGACTCTGCCCCAGCTTGTCCCTCCTGCAGCTGCCCAGCAGCTTGGGACAGTTCCTAGAAGGGTGAGCTGGGAGAACCGAACCAGCAGCAATTCTCCCCAAAAGGAGAAAATGCAGGGCCAGTGTTCCCTGGTGGCTCTGGGAGGTTCCTTGTCCCTGTTTTCCCCTCAGTTCCCAGTGATTTTCTCCCCTGAGAGCCTGGCCAGGGAATTCCAGCTGCATTCATGTTCCCCTGGTTTTTTTTCTCCCACAGATTAAGCCAGCTGAGCTCCTGGCATCCAAACCTGCTCCAAACCTCACTGCCACCACTTCATTATACAATTTTCCCCTCAGGAAAATCACTTGGAGCTCCTTCCATGGCTCTGCAGACGACGCCATCACACAGCAGGGCCCAAAGGCCTGGAGGTGACAATGACAACACGCGAGGGGTCCCAGAACCCAAATCAGCACTGGGTAAAGCTCAAACCTCAGAAAGATCATCCCAGGAAATCCTGAGCAACAAAATGCCCACAGACCCTTCCTGTCCTCCACGTGGAAAAGGTTAAACACCGGGGCAGAACATGGTGCCACATCGCTGGAGGCGTCCAAGGAAGGCCTGGACTTGGCACTCGGTGCCCTGGGTTGGTGGCAAGGCAGAGAGCAGGCACAGCTTGGACTGGACGGCCTTGGAAGGCTTTTCCAACCTCAGTAATTCCATGATTCTGCAATTCCAGCCCATGACACCGAAACCAGCCCGGAGGGACACGGCCCTTGGAGCAGCCTCGGCCTCGAAACACAAACACCGGGAAGGCCTTGGCTCTGGGAAAGGGGTGTCAGGAACTTTTGGAATTAAAGTTTTTCCAAGAAGAAGCTTGAGAGCTGCAGCTCATCAAGCCTTTCATTAATTAGCCAGGAGGCAGCAGCTCAGCCTTCAGTCCATATAAACATTTAAGGTTCGAACCTTGGAGCCCCCAGGCCCCAAAACACTTCCACACCTCCTCTGTGAAGTCAAGGAAGAGTTCAGGACTTTCACCCAGAAAAACAAAACCAAGCCAGGTTTGCTCAAGTCTAGACCAACCAAATGATGGAATTCGTAAGAACTACTCTTCAAAAAGCCCTAAAAAAATCATAAAATATTCTTTTCAAGGAGACTTGGCTGGAATTTCAGACTCCAGCATCAGCTGGTGCTCAGGAGGCATCATCCCTCCACCAGGGCATTTGGCAGCCTGGTTCACAGCACCACAATCCTTGGGAGCTCTGAACAGCACTGGAAACGAACCCAAAAACTCAGGAAAATCCTCCTGGGAGGGCAGCAAGGCACTCAATTAGCTCAGAATTGAAAAGCAGGTTTTATATCAGCTGTCCTCTGCACATTCCTATCTAATGGATGCTGGTCAGGATTTCAGGATACTCTGGAAAAAATCCCAGCCTCATCCCAGTTTATCCCTGGGAACAGCAGGTGACATTTATGTGCAGGACCACTGTGGTTTGGGGAAGTAAAACCAAGGATTTCCATCCTTATGGATGATCCAGTTTTTCCCACTTTCACCCCAGCAGTTTCCATGATGGAACAGAACATCACCAGTCAGGACCACACACACCCCAGGAAAATCAATTTACAGAGACCCTAAGGGATGTGAGGTGCATAGGGCTCTCACATGAGAATGGATAAACAGGATTTTTTTTTTTTTTGGTGGATCTGAGCCCCTCTGAAGGGGTTCAAAACTCACCCCACAGCCCAGAGGAGCCCACACAGGCTGCAGTTTGCATCACCTGTGGGTAAAACAGGACTAACAAACAGCCCAAGGAGCAGATAAAACCAGGACTAATTGCACGAGGAATAACCAAAACCCAGGTACGACAGGACTAACAGCCCAAGGAGCAGATAAAACCAGGACTAACTGCCCAAGGAATAATCAAAAACGGGACAAACAGCCCAAGGAATAACCAAAACCTGGGTCCAACAGGACTAATAGCCCATGGAATAGATAAAACCAGGACTAACTGCCTAAGGAATAACCAAAATTAATATTTAGAAAGACAAACAGCCCAAGGAATAACCAAAATGAGGATTTAAGAGGACAAACAGCCCAAGGAATAACCAAAACCTGGATCTCCTGGGTGGCTGCTGCTGAGCCAGAGGCCAGGAGCTGAAGTTTATCAGGGCTTGAGAAGATGATTTCCCTGAGCTGGGCAGTGCCCCCAGCTCCTCTCACCTATCTGCAGCCACCAAGCAGCTCCTGGAGCCTCACCCCTGATAAGCAGCCAAGAAATTCTTCTCCACCTACTGCAATTAATCCCCATTGCATAAGGCAGCGGTGCAGGGCCAGCCACAAGTGCCCTGGTTGTCCTGGTTGCAGCCTGGGCAGGGAAAAAAAACCACCACGAGTGCCAGGGTCAGGTTGAGACAGTTCCCTGTTCCTTGGGCAGAGCTCTGTCCTGCTGGATGCAGTTTGGGAAGAGCCCCAGCCCTCCTGCATTACTCCAGTGTTGTTTTCTGGGGTTTTTTGGTTTTGGTTTTTTTTTTTTTTTACCCAGAATTGTTTTCCCAGCAGGAGTCAGGTCTGTGTTTTGCATATTCTGGCAGAGGGTCGCCAGTTTGACACCCTACAAACACCCTCAGATCTCGTTTGCCTTTTGGTTTGGGTTTCTTTATTTATTTTCCCAGAGCACAACCTACTTTTCCCGGGTTCACAAAGGGAAGGCAAAACACTTTTAGCAGGAAATCGGCAGCACTTCTGCAGGGATCCAGCAGATCCTGCCAGCAGGGAAGGCACGGGCTCAAGCTCTGAACCCCAACTTTGGGGGATTCAGCTGGAACAGCCCCCAAACGAGCAGCACACCCGTGGGAGGGAAGCAGGCAGTCCAACAGATTATCCAGGAATTCCCAACAGCCCAAACTCCCCCTCAGCTGGAACACGAGGAACTGCTCCACCTGGAGCAGCTGGAAATGGGGGGATGCAAAACCTCCCACCAGCAACCCCAGCACCCCAAACCCCAAACAATCCACAGCCTCAGAAGTCCTGCTGCACTTCCAGGACCTTGTGACCAACAGGAAAGCTCCAAAGGCAGGTCAGGTTTACATGGAAAAGGATTTTCTTTGTCCCTAGAGCCACCAGCATCCTCTGCAAGAGGGAAGTGCCAGCCCTGCACGCTTCCAGTTTCTCCCCCAGCAATTAATTAATCCTCAGGGGAGCAAAACTGTTCCTCACATCCCCAAGGGGATCCCATCCTTTGTTTCCACAGCCTCTGGGAAACCAGCTCCGGCAGAAAAATCATCAAATGGATTAGGGGAGGAGGAGGAGACTCCAGGGGAGCCCTCCAGAAACTCCTTTTCTGCTGCCATTTCGAGTCCTTGACACACTGATCCCTCCAGATAATTTGGGGATGGATCAGGGTTCCCAGCAGAGCTGTTTGCAGCAGCCACAAACAAAAACAAGCCTGAGAACTGTGAGAAACACCCTCAGCATCAGCAAAAACTCAGCCCAGTGTCCAAACAAGCAGTGCTGAGGGGGAGAGGCAGAGGAAAAGTGCAGGTGAGGCTGGAGTTAGAGCGGCCTTTGCCTAATGGCCAAAAAATTTTAAATTATTATTTATTATTCAACATTAGAAAAGAACAGGGAAGAAAAGAGTATAAATTTAAATGGGATATTGGGAAGGAATTCTTCTTCCCTGTGAGTGAGGGAGGAAGGAGAGATGGAATTTCTAGAGGAGCTGTGGCTGTCCCTGGATCCCTGCAAGTGTCCAAGGCCAGGCTGGAGCCCCCGGGACAGTGGGAGGGTCCCTGCCCGGGGGGGCACCGGGGGATTTTAAGGTCCCTTCCCACCCAAACCATTCTGGGATTCCATGACCCCACCAAGTTCAGGGGTTGTGCAAATGTCTGCAGCAAACAATTCCCCAAATTACGACATTTTCAGTTTCTCTTTGGGAGGAAATGACTCGCTGGAACCCAGACATTTCTCTCAGAGCAGGAGCTGCCCAGGTGCACTTTCTGCTCCTCCAAAACAGCCCGACCTCCTCCGGCCTGGAACTCTGACCCAGGAAGTCTCACTGAAGAAAAGCTCTGCTCCTTTTCTGCGGGAACCTGGCCCCTCTCCCACGATGAAATGAAAGAGCTGCTCTCAGGAGCTGAGATTTCACCCACTACTCCAAAACAAAACAAAACCCAAGCTCTTTAAGGATCGAAAATCCCTGGTTTGGGTCAGTTGTCGCCTCTGGCCACGGCAGACAGGTCGAAGAGCAGCGAGTGCCCGGGGCAGGAGCAGATCCCAGCCTGCAGCTCGGGATTTGCTGTGCCCCGGCACACACAGCGACCTTGGCCGGGCTCCACCGCAGCTTTCCCGCAGCAGCCGGAGCGTTTTGTCCGCTCCCAGCACTTCCAGGCACTCGGCTGAGCAGGATTACCCCAGGCTAAGGCACAGCCCCGGCCCTGCAGCAGCAGCCAGGGAAGTCAGAACTCCGAGAATTTTTTCCTCCGAAGCTCCTCCCGCTCCGGGAAAGCCGGGCACCACTTTCATTTCTAGCTCTGCTCTCTCCGCGGAGGAAATGCCCTCGTGAACAACTCCAGAATTCCGGAGGGACAACACCCACGGAGCTGCTCTGGCCGTGGCTGAGCACAAAACACCTCATTTGTTTGTGCCAGCACCGGTGCCACGCTCGGGGTGGGCACCGACCCCACACCCGGGGGGGGACATCCCAAACCCATGAGCCAGGTGCAGCAGGGACAGACCCAGAGGGAAAACAGGGCAAAAAACAAACCCGGGAATGTTTCCCTTGAGTGTTTATCACACTGGCAGGACCTGCAAAGGCCAAGGCATTTCCTCTCCTCTGCTCTTTCTACTCTTTCAGGGAACCCTGCATGAAAAGGAGAAGGGATTGCAACATCTCATGATTCATCCACACCGGCATCGAGGCAGTCAGTTCGGCTTTTCCCAGCTTCCCCCTTTCTTCTGAAGGCCCCACAGCAGCATACCGGCAGGGCAGAGGGAGGAAACATCCCTCGGGATGATTCCCACCACTCTGGAGACACTGCGAGGCCTTCCCTGAGCGTGCTCGAGCATCACCAGCTCCAAAAGCCACCAGCCAGCCCCTCTCAAACAGCCTGACCCCAAGAAAGCCAGGTATATGCCATCCTGCTGAGGACACAGCGGCCCAGGCCAGCAGCTTCTCCCTGCTGAGCTGCGGTTCCAACGCTCCGGGTGGGCAAAGCTGCCCGGGCATCTCCTGCTCCAGGAGGGCACCTCGGGCATCTCCTGTTCCAGGAGGGCACTGCGGGCATCTCCCGCTCCAGCTCCAGGAGGGCACGGCGGGCACCTCCCGCTCCAGGAGGGCACCGCGGGCATCTCCCGCTCCAGCTCCAGCTCCAGGAGGGCACCGCGGGCACCTCCCGCCCCAGGAGGGCACCGCGGGCACCTCCCGCTCCAGGAGGGCACCGCGGGCATCTCCCGCTCCAGCTCCAGGAGGGCACGGCAGGCACCTCCTGCTCCAGGAGGGCACCGCGGGCACCTCCCGCTCCAGCTCCAGGAGGGCACTGTGGGCATCTCCCGCTCCAGGAGGGCACAGCGGGCACCTCCCGCTCCAGCTCCAGGAGGGCACCGCGGGCATCTCCCGCTCCAGGAGGGCACTGCGGGCATCTCCCGCTCCAGGGAGCGGCGCCGGGGCTGCGTCACCTTCGCCACCTTCGCTTGTGCGAAGCTCCCCGGGCTGCAGGAGGGCTCCGGGGGAAGCAGAGCTCCAGGGCCAGCAGCGCTTTGGGGGGGACACCTCGAGGACCTGCCCAGCGTCCCTGGCGCACCTCACCATTCCATGGACACTTCCCCACACGTGCACCCCAATATTCCACGGATGCTTTGCCCGTCTGCATCCCGATATTCCTTACGCTTTCCCACCTGTCCTGCACCCCAATTTCTTGCAGATTTTCCTCCCTTGCACCCGAGCGACTTTTACACATCCCTTACACCCCCACAACCCCTTGAACCCCCAGCACTTCCTTCACCCCAACAACTGTTGACAAACTTCCCCTCTGCATCCCAACAGCTCCTCGCACACCTGTTACACCTCCCCTCTTCATGCACCCTAAAACCTCCTGCACGCCCCTTCCGTCCTGCCCCCTGCAACCCTTGCACTCCAACAATCCCCGCTCCCCTCTCCCTGCACCCCAAGAACCCCCCGCGCACTCCCCTCTCCTCC
>VWZN01002261.1:0-17618 GCA_013396955.1 Regulus satrapa
AGACTTCAATTTTCTCATTTTGGCCACATTCCAAGCAATGTGAAGAGTCTCCTTCACAGCTGGATCACAACCAAAACCCAACAAACCCTACATTTCATAGGGAATATTTTTTTTCCAGCTTTTATTGTCAGATGGCTCCTCCTTCAAAGTATTTCTTTCTCTCTCTTCAGAAAAGCTACTGCTCCCAACAGAGGAAGAAGTAGCCATTGGTATTAGTATTAATAAAAGCTATTATGCAGCCTGCTTGTGTTTAGGGGAGGAAGCCAATTTCCCCATTTGTTCTTTTTAATGGGGTTAGAAGGTCAATACTGTGGTTTATCAGTATCTCCAAGGCTCTCTGACAGAAAAGCAATCCAGCAACACTTGTGTTTGGTACAGAAGAATGAATTCTGCTGAGTTACATTTTCTGCATTCCCTCATGCAAGGAAAGATGCTCTGTTCTCTTGACATTGTTCTCATTTCACTTACCAGTGCTTCTGTGGCAGGCACTTCTTTTCCCATTACAGACCACAGGCTGTCTGCTCTCCTTAGTGCCAGATCCCAAGAAGTGCCAACTATTATTATTCCAAATTTAAATTAAAGCCCTTATTCTTTGCACAAAAGTTGTGAGGATTCTTTCATGATAGATGAAGAGCATCCTGAGTAAAGTTTTTTAGATAAAAGATATGGTAGCCTTGCTGAAAGCAAGTCAGATCTGCACTGCCCTGGCAGGGTTGGCATGTGTTCCTGTGACATCTCAAATCCCTTGACCTGCTCATGCACACCTTTGGAAGAGCTGGGTCACTTATATGAGCTCTTACCAGCAAAAGCAATAGAAAAGGAAGCTGAGTCTCCTCTGGATCACCTGGGAGTGAAACCTGTTGCCAAGAAGCAGTAAGTACTGTACAAGTTAACTGGGCAACTGGGAAGGAAAAATAATTCTTCCTTTGCTGCAAGCTGACTGTAAGCAGTATCTGTACACAGTGCATAAGCAGACCTGGATGGGAAATTAGATCAAGAAGATGGAGATCATCCCTGCAATAGACTTGGGCTTCTGGGAAAAATTACAAAAAGGAGAACAAGACAAATGTAGCTTTAAGCCTGACACTACATGCACCTGTTTTATTTCTCTTTTTTCTGTCAGCTGCAACTGGAGAACTTTTGCTCATCTTTGATCTGCACAGCACTGGACGCTTTTTTCAGCATAACCAGTTCCAGATATTACTGCATTTCATGGTCAAGAGCAGCAAAGATCATGGGTTTCTTCAATTTCAGAATGATGCTGTGGAAAAATTGGTGGGCTTTAAGATGCTTTTTGAATCTCAGAAAAGTCTGAAGAATAACACTACCTTACTGTAAAAATTTCAGAGTCTTTGGAGCCTTTTACATTAAGGATCATGTATGTAAAAGGTCAGATGGGCAAATCATTGTCCAGTGCAAACACGGCATTAGGGGGTGACACGTGCTGGGAGATGCACGTCACTGCTGGATCACGTATCACATAGAAAAACAACTGGAATTAAATCCTGAAAGAAAAGAGTGCAAAAGCAAGTTTTCTAATTCATGCAAAAAGTCAGCAAGACCCACATACAGAAACCTCACAAACACATCATTCAGGTCAATAATGACAACTGACTTCCAGGTTCCTCTGAGGTACAAACTGTTCCTGTTATGCTTCTGACAGTGTGCCCAACTGCCCAGAGCTCTGAGATTAGAGCAGAAATACAAGCAGCAACAACACTGTAAAAGGTGACAAATGCATCCTTCTCAGCTGAGAACTTAGGCAGCTTGTAGTTTTTTTTAAAGGTGGGAGGAAGAGTAAAATGTTACAGCACCATACATCAGTGCTGTTAAAAAAAAAATCTTTGAAAAGAGATGTAAAAGATGTGCAATTAAAAATAATCATGTTCCCACACTCTCAGAGGAAAGCATGGAAATAAACACAGGACAAGATAAACACATAAGGTTTTCAGTCTCCTGGGGAAAGAGGTAATGACTCCCAACAGAAAAAAAAAGCTACATTGAGGTTGTAGATAAGAGCACATTGTGATTTCTTTAGTATCTGTTTTAGTACTACATTAGAAAAGTACTTGATTAAAAGCCAAAAAAAATTTAAACATTCTCAGTTATACAGATATGGCCATGTAGTCATGCAGCTGCCATTTCTCAGATTTCACTACGCAAGTTAACACCTTACAGGTGTTCTCTTTCACAACTTTCAAAAGCAGCATTTACAATGGAAGGAGAAACACCAGCTAACTCTAGGGTTAAGGGTTTTGTACAAGATTTGGAATACTAAGGCTGTATTCTCAACCCAGTGACAGGCTGCTCATGACCCTGGTGAAATCCACCCAGGCAAGACAGCAAGAGACCTCAGGGTAGGATGTTCCAGAGGTCAAGCCCCTTCTCTCCCTGAAGTGACCTCAGCTGTGCTTCTCCCTAGGCTTGCCTCTCTCCTGGTCTACAATGCCCAAGGGACACAGAGATATTCACAGCTTCTCTAGAGCACAGGGACTCTGCACTCACCCAAGGCTGCAGTTGGTTCCCCAGCTCTGAAAGGGGACGTGGTGCTGCACGATCAAGCACAGGAGTAAAGAGCCTGCTCAAGGAGGGCAGTAAGGCAGGCACGCGCCTTCCTGTGGAGTTGTAATGCAAAATAAAGCTGCTTCTACAGGACAGACTAAAAGAGTTTTAAATATGCTACCATCTAGTCAAACCAACTCCCCATCCAATCTGAGATCCACGTGCCCCCAAAGCAGCTGCCAGTCCTCCCTATATGGAGTAGGGAAGGTTCTCAGCCCCTCAGTGCTGTGGATCCCACTGCCTGACAGAACCCCTTTTACCCATCAAGACCACAACATTTCTGTATTTCCAGTTACTACAGATATGCTGGGAGATTCAGAGCTTGAGACACAGAGTCACTGTGGTAGCAGGAATTACACAAGTACCTCACAGATAATTTGGATAGATCAGCTCCTAATTTGGGACCATATGGTCCCCAGAGAGGCCTTGGTATTTTAAAATCATCAACTTAAGTAGGTGGCTGAATACCAATAGAGATTGATGACAACAGCCACACACAAACTGACAACTTCTTTTCCCCTCTATCATGGCAAGTTAACTACCAAAGCAGTACTCATGACTATATTTCTCCATAAATAAGAACTCCCACTGACATAAATATGAGTTTAGCATGAGCTAGACATACATAAATGTAATTCCTACTAATAGGCACATTTGGAGCTGTCAACAGTGATTTGAGTATAACACTAGGAAGCATGAAGAGACAGCCATAAACATTCAATATTAATTCAACTTGCAAGAAGAAGGAGGTCAAGGGACAAAAAGCAAAGCAAAATGAAATCCAGAACTTGTCAGATGGAAAAGGACAAAACCAGTTGGAAAATAATTTTATTTTTCAGACTTCTAAGAAAATTTACAAACAATGGTGGTGTAAAAAAAAAAGAAAAATGAACACCCTATAAAAAAAGTTGACATTTCTCAAACTATAGCATCAAAGGAAGTTACAGAGCAACAAGCATACAATGAAATTCTATTCATCAAATTAGTATTAGTTAAGTAGTTAAAAACGTAATAAGTCTAATAATAAATCTCTACAGCTTACTCAGAAATTGTAACAATCAATTCTGAGCTTAAATTATACTTACAATAGACAATGAATTCCCCTCTGCAATCATCTACAGCACTGAAATCAACTAGGTCAAATTACATAGCAAAGGCACACCTTGGAAATCTGTAAAGGACATCTTGAGCACAGCACAATTACGTACAACAGAAAGCAAATCACCCTGCATGCTTGCTTCTTAGTCCCCAGTGTCTAATGTGAGATAAAATATACAAATAATAGCAATATTTAGTAACTCTTCATGCTGATTCTATTTTTCATGCAGTGTGACAGAAAGGCTTCCTTGCCCTGTTTTCTCTTTGAGCCCTGGCACTTTCCCAGAGTCTGTTCTCTATGTTCTCATCATCATCCCTGTCATTAGAGGAGCAGGTGGTTCCTAACAAGTCAGTCTCGGCCAGGACCCCTACCCTGCCCTCCACATATGCACATCTTCATCCTGCAACCTCTCTGCAACTCTTCCCATGCTGAACTCCAACATGCACACGAGACATGCCCAAACTTGACCTCCATTCGACAAAGTTTACATACAGGGCACAAAACAAACAAATGCTTACAGCCTTAATTACTGCTGCAGACTTTCCTCTACACAGGTCGCTTTAAATAGTAGGCATTTAAAAGCCATTACCACAATTTAATTAACAGCTTAACTCAAAATTGCAAAGGAACTCCAAACACCAGCACATTAAAGCTTTTTGAACACAAATTTGAATAAACATGAAAACCTGGTGTTTTCATCAATCCATAAATCAACTCTTCCCGGCCCTAACTTAAATATTCTTAAATATATTCTGTTCAAAGTACAAGGAGTAATAATTATTTTTTAGTTACAGCCTGTGGATTTTTGCTTTCACTGTACTCATCAGGAGAAATGCCAAAGAGTGTCCATTAAATACTTCTAGAATAACTAATTCTTGACAGTTCAAGAGAGTGCATCAAGGCGTTATTTTTTCTTTCAAAAGTAGAAACAAACCCATGAATCATTCTATTTAATGAGACTTCCTTCATGACTGCTTATAAATGGGTTCTTTAAAAAAAAAAATAGCAGATGTTCATATGCTAAAACAAAAGTTAGTAAGAAGGTTGCACTGGTGTTTATCACTGAATTTGTTTGAGTACAGACAATATCTGAAATTCTTGCCAATTTATCTTATTAGGGCACCTAGAAACACCGTAAAACCTGACAGCACTTTGCAATAAAAAATGTGGCTATTTATGTCATTGGGGTCAATCGGCAGCTGTAGTGACATAATTCAGCTTTTAATGATTTTGAAGATATCCAATCTTCAAAAATATATCCACAGATATCCAGGGTAAGATCTGATAAATTCACATCTAAACCAACAATTCAGATCACCCAGAAACATACAGACCATGTGAGCAAATTGTACCTGAATTACTTCTTTCCTCCCTGCCTATAACAAAGCCGCTTTTGAGCTTTCTAATCCCAAAGCAGAGCCCTTTCAGAAATCAGTCTTGGTGATTTTTCCCAAATTCTCCCCTAACTACAGGGAGCAGCCACAGGAAGCCAGCGGCAGACACACGGCTGTGCACCGCCCTGCCTGCAGCCACGCTTCCAGGATTGGGCTGGAGGCCTCCAGAGGCACAGGTGGCTGGCAAGGACGGCCTTGGAGGATCACTGATCCTACTGACCACACAGCCTTTGAAAACTTTTCCCTCAAGTGCCTCCCTACCTGCCAAGTACTGCAGGCACACGGCACAGTAACATTGATGGGGCTGTGCAAGTGGCCCAGGCAAACACAGCTCTCTAGTTTGCAAACATATGAAGGCATTCAGTGATGCAAATGCATGAAACACCTCTTAAGAAGAAACCAATCCCTCAAATTTATAACCTTTTAATTTTTCTTTCATCACCCACTAGGCATTCAAGCCCTTTTCATAGCAGTGGTTTATGTAATCTCACATTTAATTAAATGCACACACTTCAATGACAGTGTTTAATTCCTCATGCAGAAGTCTCTCTTGCTGAATCCTTGCTTCACACATTCCCTAAATTAAGCACTCCCTCTAACCTTCCCAGCCTTTCAACAGCTCACTAATACAAGCAGCTTCACCTTCTTCTAGCTTAGCAAACACATTCACAAAAAAAGAAAAAATAATCTTCTCCAGTGTGGAAAAAATCAGATACATTTTCATGCAATGTATAAGTAATGTATAAAGCTTACCACCATAAAAAGACAAGAATGCAGAAGGTCCAAAAAGAATTCATGAGAATATCAAAGCCTTAGATACTGGCAAATATGTTTGGAAAGACAAGTGAACCTCCACAGTTTAGGCATTAAGTCATTATATGACTGGTGATCAAAAATATTTTTTCCTGGAAATAAACTGTCCTGTTGTAGACTGCTATTGAGTTTTTGTGTACCTGCTCTAAAGTACTTGTCATTGGCCAGTCACTGACTGGCCATGCTGACTTGACTATTTTGTATTTCCCCAATGAGAAACAGGTCTAACCTGGCTTCTTGTGTGAGGCATGTTCAAACTACAGTGACAAAGACAAGAAAAACATCAATAAAAGTATGCACTCAGATCTTCTTAAGAGCAGCACATACTATTTGACCTCACTTCTTTCTTTGTACCAGCAGCAAGACAGGTCAGTGTCTTTCATGCTTGCTTGCCATTAAATGGCAAATCCAGTGCCTGCAAAACTTCTCTTTCACTTACACGTACCCAAAGCCAAAACTGGCTGATTTAAAAGTAATGATTGTGGTCTATATTGTTCAGTGTTTCCTTGACTAGGCATAGATTTTGAGGAAACCATGAGCTTAGCCTCTCCATTTCAGCATAAGCAACAGAAAAAGTTATTACCTGTTCAGAGTATAAAGAAAACAATATTACTTACGACCTACAACTTACTTAACTTTAAATTAATCATGCTATATTAACTAAGGTTCGTTAGCATCCGCTCAGTGTTAGGTATTTACCTTTAGTCCACCACAGATTGGACAAGATGAAAAAAGAGCTCTTGTCATCCCAAGGTGGGGGCTACATGTGTCACAGGGCTCAGCTGAGGCCCCACCAGGTGGTGACAGCTCACTACTTTTGGAGTCTGACACCTGTCCTTGTGGTTTTGTGTCTGACCACCTTGAAACAAAATCCACATATGTCTCATCACTTGAGTCCTTGCTGCTTTCTGTGAGTAAGGATGAAGGCCTCCCTCTGTGCTGGCTGTGCTCAGGTCCCCTCCGTGCTTCCAGGGGTGGGAGTAGCAGTTTTGGGTCACTGGCACCTTGAACAGGCAGGGCCTGGTCCTTGGGTAGCGCAGAATCTGCGCTCTTCAGTTGCACTTCTTTAGAAGCTGCCTGTAACACACTCCTGGGTATATCATAAATATGTCTGAGAGAGCTGGGAACTTGATACTCTGAGCCCACTCCTCTCTGGGACTCGCTGTGAGGACAAGTGCATAGATTCTGATCTGAAGGGAAGTTCAACGGCAAGCTTAGCAACGATCCAAACTCATCCCCATGGCAAATGTCTAAGCTCCCAGCATAGGAAGAGAAGCTCCCAGAGTAGGAAGAGTGACTACCAGTAGCTATTCCACTGTCAGAAGAACTCTGACGGCCTATTTCCTGCAGCTGTCTGGAGCGGAGGGGCTTCGGAGGGGGTTTAGTGGTGCCACGTGCCCCTTCTGGAAGGGTTTTTTCTTCTCCCAGGTGAATGCCCTTTGCAGCTGCCAGTCCATGGCTCTCCTGAGAGGTGCTGGCAGAAGATTGCTCAGGCCACACGGTCAGCCTGCTCCCGACGCTGACATCCGAGTGGCTGGTATCCGATGATGAGCTCGAAATGCTCCTATCGTCTCCTAGGAAAGGAGGAAACACATCAACCTGTGTTTAAAACACAAGCAACAGACTCAAGCATGGCAAGTATGTACAAACAGGAAGGGCCCCAAGAGTCCATCTGCTTTTTGTAAGTGGAACTGCCATCAGAAAGCCAGAATTCCTGCAATAATTCACAGCCCCATGGGAAAAATAAAATGCAATGGGGTATGCTACCTTGCCATAACCCTGCCACACTGTGGAACATAATGCATCCAAGGCTAAATTTTTTACGTTTATACACCAAGTTCTCCACTCTTCAAACATATTCTATTTTCATACAGTTAATTGGGTTGCTGTACTAAAATAAAATCATACACCGTGCAAATAAAAATAAGAATAATGCTGTTATAAACATGTTTACATAACTACATACAAAAAATATCTTATGGGATTCATTTACGCTTATATTGCAAGATTGTTTTCCTCAATGACATCTGCAAGAAAGACTTTTTAACAGGTAATTATTGCCATCAAAGACAGAATATGAATGAAAAAAATTAAACATTGGCATGAAAGGGCACAAGGACAAAACACAAACATCACACAAATGAACAAGTACAAAACCAAACAAATACAAAACCACTTTCTTGTAGCACACACAGAGTCCACAATGTTATTTTCTTCTTTCTTAATAAAATCAATGTGAAAACAAAGGCAGAAACTGTTTATGAAGTTGGGCCATGATTTCTGACTAGAGGGACTGAATTAAAATAAAATACAGGCATGCTTATCTATCAAGTCTCATTTGTTTTCTATCCATTCAGTTAAGTCTAGTAGTTACGTGACAATTAAGAAGAACCTCAGGAAGTCTCTGTGGAATTCAGTCAGAAACCACATTACCAGCAGTGTCCAGGCCAAAGCAGCCATGGAGATGTATATAAGCACATAATTAAGCTCCTGAGGATCTTTACAGATCCTACACTTTTTTTAGGCTTGTAGGCTCTAGAGTCAAGAGCAAAGCAGATGTTTGGATGAGCTAACTTCGGCAATTAAACAGGACAAATGGCAGTTCAGGGTACTGGCCTTTTTCCAAATCCACTGATAGACGCCAATACTACTTTGGTACACTAACAACTCCAGAAAAGATATCTTTGTACAGATAGAAAAGCCCAGGAGTCCTATGCTGGACTGCAAAAATCTGCTGTAAGCCTAAAGTGTGAACCATACAAGTGAGTCCATCTCACAGGCTGCACTGTATTTAAGCAGATACCAGATTTGATGCAGACAGTTCTTTTTCAAGTTTTACATGCAAAAATTCAGTAGGACTCAGCATCCTAAATGATCTTCCTGGGTTAATAGTGTTTTATTCAAAACTCATTCTGGTGAGTTGAAAACCTCCAATCTACATCAAAGGAATTCAGACAACATTGTCTGAGAACTGCCTTGCAACAAATATAACAAATCTAATGTCTTGACCATTTCTCTATTTTTTCCTTCTTGTAAGCTCCACATCTTGTAACACAGGCCATATAACTTTTAAAGCCTGGGCATGAAGGAACACAATGTATTTTTATTTAATTAAAGGCATGTCTTACCTCCACTACCTTGGCGACTTGTATGGGACAGCAAGCTCAAGCGCTTTTCTAATTGCAAAGCTTCATGAGCCAATCTTTCTTCAGAATAGGCTGGGTTAGTACTTGGATCTTTAAATAGAAACAGAAAACAAATAAATAAATAAAGAAGGTAACATAAAGGAAAATAAAGAGGAAGGAAAATAAATTAAAAATAATCAAAAAGACATTCTTGTGCTTGAAATGCTGATTAGAAAAATGTATGGGACAATCTGACTTCAAGCACATCCTGGACATGTGCTACATAGTAAGTTAAAATTAAAAGTGCCAAAGAATTTCAGAGATTATACCCAAAGTCTATAATAGTTAACACCACAGAACACTGAAGTACGCAGGACTAAAGTCAATAGCTACAGAAATAATTAGCATCCAACAAGTCCAGAGGACTTGAAAGCTAATTTGACCCACATAAAATTTGTCCTGAATTCACTGCAGTCACCTGGAATTTTAACACTCAGAAAGACCAAATTTTTCATCCTAAAAATTTACAAATCTAGGTCAAAAAGTCAGAATCACAATCATTAAACTGACATCTTCCAATCCAGATCATCTACTCAGAAAGGCTTTGCTTTCAAGTTGGATGTTCAGATAGTCATTAAGCTAAGATGTCAGAGATAAAATAAGCAACCTGGTGGCTCGCTGTCTTCATTTTTAATGCAAAACAAGTTAGGATGATATAAACCACTTCTAAACTGCACTATATTTTCCCCATACATTTTAGTAAATTTCCCATTCCAGCTGAGATTATTTCACTGAAAGTAGTTCATTATATTTAAAAAAAAACAACCCAAAAAAACCAAAACAACAACAACAAAAAACAACATAAAAAAACCAACCCCAAATGTTATCAGAATGTAGAGGAAGTCTCAACAGTAAAACAGGCCATTTTCCTCTAAATCATTTTATTCCCAGCAGACACAACAATAAAACCAGATGTTGGAAGCAATCATAACCATTATACGACGAGAAACCTTATGGATTCCTTCAAATAGCACTGATGAGTGTGTCAGGTTCAGGGGTCGCAGAAGATATGGTCATTATCAGAAGCTTCAGTAATTCTTATTAACACACAGGGAAGTCAAGTAATGATTGAGAAAACAGATTTTCTTTCCCACAACTGCTGCTTTTGTATTTCTGATCACCTGGGCAGTAGAAGCATGCCACAAAAACATGGAATCATTTAATAAGAGGGGGAAAAAGGATGAAAAAAGTTACATTGGGATTGAGTTAGTAAGACAAAAACCAGTTGGAAAGACAAAAGAAAAGTTTCATTTTCAACCCAAGTCTTTTAGTTTTAAAAGACTTGGTTTTGATAATGTCAACACAGCAGCTCAGGGAATGGAACACTGCCAGGTCAGCTGAAGCTCCATGGGAGCTGCCTACATTATCAACTGCCCCAAGAAACAAACTGTCCCATCCCTCCTGCCTGACCATATTCACTTTCTGACCTGTCCTAGGTAAGAACAGAAATGACAATGCTGAACTTTCTAACTTTTTTTCCCATGTTGAGGAGATTTCCATTTTTGGCAGTCTGCAAGCCAGGTAAGATGAGCAAAAAAACAAAATATACACACTCCCTCTATAACATCGTACATTGGAAGGGCGTTCTAACAGGGACAAGGCAACAATGCCTACAACAAACAGGGTCTGGGACCTTTGTGTCTCCCAGCTTAGACAGTGCTTGACACACTTCAGACTTAAGAACAGAAAACAGGACTGCCTGATGTGGATTATTTTGTTATCTGTCCATTCCTATTTACACTGCAAGACAGCTCACATCAGGCATTGACTGGTTCAGACCTGTGCCCTTTCTTACTCAGACAAAACTCCCAATGCTTCCACATGGACCTCTGCCAAAGGAAAACATGACATTTGGCTGCCAGCACCTATGGTGCAATCCAGACAGGTCCACGCAAGGATCTGCTCAGCAGCATACAGTGTTACAAGCTGCTGCCTATTTTTTAATGTCCTCTGCTCCAGTTACTCTGCCGTATCTGGTTGAATGCCTTATGTCCAAAAAAGGTCCATGAAAGATGTTCCATGAGCACTTTTGAGTATAAATTTGTCATAACAGGTCAGCAAATTGGTCAAACCAAGATGCAAACAGACACAAATCCTTCCCACACCAAAGAACTGTCAGCAGGAATGGTCCTTTCACTTTCCTCAGAATATGACTGTTTGACAAATTCATACTTTCAGAATATTACTAGGGCACCTACACAACAACTAGTTTTTTAAGTAAATTATGTCCCTCTTACAAATGGCAAAATGCATTTTTTTTTAAATAAAATTGGTCAAACAAGCAATATTGTAAAATTGGCTTATAATAAAATACAAGATGAGGTAGGAGGGAAGTTGAAGTCAGAAAGTTTGCATTTCACATGTTCAGTTGCTTCCAGAAGCCAAATTCCCTATCAACTGCACAGCTACAGAACACAGCAGATTTCACTCAAGAACAGGAAATCTCTAGGCATACTGACTGTCCAACAGAATTGATAATTTTTTGGTCAAACTTTCCCTTAAGGATTGCCTATGGATAAAATATGCGTGTAAAATTGTGTTCATAGTTATGTGCTGCCAACTCTCATTGTCCAGGTCTGTGGAAGACTGAGCAGAAGAACCTTCCTCACCAAGTTCTAGGAAATACCTAGAAAAATAACTTCAAAACCTGGTGAACACATACAGAGCCTAAGCTTTAGGTAATTTTCTATCAGCCTTACCCAAGTCTTTGTTTCACCTTTAACCTTCTCTGCTAATAATCCAGGACTTCTATGGAAAACACACACAATACTCTGCCTAGAAGTAACATATTCTTACACCAGTATTTTTGGTTACCAAGCTCTAATCAGGTTTTCCTACAGGATCAGACTATGCACTCAAGTCACTGGCAGCCAGATTTTAGGGAGCAGTCCTTACTGGAGTGCATAACCTATGACCTCCCACAATTGCTGTTGTAATACCCCTTTTAAAATAAGTTTTTAGGCCATAATTATATAAAGTTGGATTTATTGGCCTGATCCTCTGCCTTTTTCATGCCCAATACACAACCTCTAAAGAACTGTGTGGTAATTTACCACTCAGGGGACAGAAGCAGCATGACCGGTACTGAGACAGCTGTCCAAGGAAGTTCCAGCATCTTCTACCCACACAACATCCGACAACAGCTCCAAGAACAATTAGTACCTTCATTTCCCAAAGTCTTAACAAACGTATCCTGTCCCATGATTCACTCAGGTCCTTCAATTAATACAATTTTCTATCATTTTCCAATCAAATGTGGATCCCTTGCTACGAGGAAAATAATATTTTATGTGAGGCAGTCATTGAAACCTTCTTAAACACTGCTTTGGGGCAAAGGGGAAGGATTACACCAAATTTAGCTGGACTAAAAATGCATCTGCTGAAGATTTTATTTTTACATTACGTTGGTGGGTATTCATTAAAGCCACATCAGCTGCTCATCGTGGGAGATTTTGAATACTTTGGTAACATACGAATAAAGTGTCAGAGTAATTCAAAGCTCCAGAGTTGTTCAATAAGCACCTGTCAGGAAAAAATGTATCCAGTTCAGTCAGCAGCTACCTAATTGATTACAGGTATCTTTAAAATGCACCATCGGTTAATTACTTTGTTAAACAAGATTAAATAAGTGAGGCTGAAAATCCCTTTTTTCTTTCTTCCTGCATCACTACAGGCACAGTTGTAAATCAACCCTTCTTGCTAACATCTTCACATCTTGTAAGATGTTTGGAGAAATGAAAAGGCGTCCTAAAAGTTTGAGGAGGGTCCACTTGGTACAGATAGTGCAGAAGGCAGTCACAGAGCTGTCTTGCAATGGCCAAAGGCGTGTCAAGCTTCAACAAAAAGAAAGAGCATCAGACCCAGCAAGCAGCTCTGTACACTCTCCAGTCAGTCACAAAGAAGCCTGAAAAAGCTTCCAAGACTAAAAGAGAGCATGCAGACTATCAACATCACACTTGGGGTTTTCCCAGGCTGCAGGACTAGAGTGTCACACCATCAGAGAGCACTGGTCTGCCCACTGATCAAAGATGTCACTGATGGGCTCTTGGGCCTTTGCTGCCTTCAGGTTTGGCATTCAATGTGAATCTTGCCAGTGAAAAATGAGTTCAACACAATCCTGATAAACAAACATTTCTCAAATAATAAGCATGCTCTTCAGTATAGATTACAAACCATACAATCAGTGATGCATTGCTACGTCCACATCTAGACTTCTGTCAGGACAGAATGTAAAATTCCGTGGACTGTTTTCTAAATATCTCTTCAGGGAAAAAAAAAAAGAGATTGTGCTAGTAGGCACTTACAGCAGTTCTCTTCCAGCTAGTAACTGGGGAAAACAAGCCATTCCAAAGCCATCACTCATTTGAGTCCTTTACTTAAAATATTTCACTTCCTAAAAATATCTACAGATACCTACACCTACATGACCTTCACATTTCTGTCTTCTGTGTCTTTGGAGGGGTTTTATGAGACTTGATCATGTGGTTTTTAACAAATCAAAACCTCCAATCTCTAATGGAGATAACAATAGGACTATTTTGGTACAATTTTGAAAAAAAATAATGGACTCACAAAATAAGTATGACAAGTAATAAACCATGAAACATCTAATGCTCTTTTGCTTTTCCAATTTATTTTGGATGTACACATAGTATAATTATTTTTGGTCATGAGAATCAAGCAATTAGATTAATTCCCAAAACATCACAGAATAATTCAGGTTGGGGGAAGATGTCAGGAGTTCTCTAGTCTGACCTGCTGTTTAAAGCTGGTCTACTGAGAGATTAGACCAGATTGTGATACCTTGCAAAAGTAAGTCAAGGTTATGAGCTCCACTGCATTGGATTTTCGTTGCATATTTTATAGATTACATCAACAATCATATGTGATTGGGATGCTTTTAAGAAAATAAGGTATAGTTTTAAAAACTACAATCCTGAAAATGAGCTGTGAATATTGTCCTTGAGCAAACACCCCTTGCACACCAAGTTTACAAATTCCATTTGGATACTGGCTATTTTACATTTGTTTAAGAATCACTATGGCAAGTAAGGAAACTGGTCATTTTTCAGTCCTCTCCAAACATTCTCTACTACCTTCTAATAATTTCATGCTAACACAAATATTTCAGCACCCCTTTTAAAAATATTGTTCAGCTGTTTGTACATGAAGCAACTGGCTTCATTCATTCATGTTTTCTCCAAAGACAAAGACAGACTACATTGATTGCATAACAGCTATAGATTATATTTGTGCTGTGGGTGTTGGTGTCCAACACTGTCACTTTGACTGTTTTTACCATATTACATTCTTTCTCTGTACCTCTGCCCTTTGTGTGTTTTCCTTGCTTGAAAATACCACAGTGCTTCAAGCATATTTCATGATTAAGTTGGAAAGGTACAGGCAAAGGCAAGATGCCAAATTCAAGTAGCAAACTGTGAAGAGAAGGTTTCCCTAAAAGCTTTTAAATTGCACAAAAGCGGAATATTGCATACATAAAGTACAGCTGAGGCTGTGTAGCATTCTCCACTGCAGTAAATATGAATTACATAGACAAGAGGTTTCTTTGTAGAATCCCCAATCTGGAAGTTCTGATCTAGTTACCTGAAGTGTACAGATAATTAATCTGTTTACTAGCTGACGCTTTCAAAGGCTGAGTGAATTTCAATACTTGACACATGGTGTGCAGCTGGCAGACTTGACCTTTTCAAGAAATACAGTACATTCTGTGTAACAACATACTTGATAAGGAAAATTAGTTTTTGGATGAATCACCAGAACTGTACATGTGCGTGTTCCTCAAACAGATCTGTACAAGGTTCTGCATGGGGTAATAAATAAAGGAGAACATTAAAAATACTTTTTTTCCAAGGAACGTGTACATAGGGAGGGACAACAAACTGGAAGAGACAAGGGTAAAATACACAGGAATGAAAATTAGAGGGCTCAAGGTAGCTTGGATAAATAAAGGCAAAGGAGTCTGCAAGTACATGAGCACAATTCTCGACAAAACACTTCTCCTGTCCAGGGAAATGAGATGAAATCATGTGGATGAGATTTTAATGGCAAGTACACCAAGCACAGAAGAGAAATGAAAAGACCTCAGGAAAAAGATCTCTTACAAAAAACACCAAATACTGCCCAGGACATTCAACATCCACTTCACACACCTCGGTGAGGTCAGAGCTCCTGAAGGAGGGAAGAGATTGAGGTATGTGGCACAACAACCCACAAAAAACAGAAGTGATAGCTAATATGTGAAAGCAGATTTACTCCTACATGCTTCTGAAAAATTAATCTTCAAAGACTGTGCTAAACTTAAAATATTTTTTCAAAAAGCAACAGAATATTTGTTTGTAGACTTAATTGTTCCAGAGAGGAATTTTTGTTACATGAAAGATCTAGGGATTGTATATACATACATACATATATATATATATATAAACACACACACATTGTTTTAGAAATGCAGAGAAATGCGTTCAGTAGCAAAGCTTTAAGTATAAACACTGATTTTTATGTTTCTGTTGTTGGTTTTTTTCTGTTTTCTTCTTTTTTTTAACACTCCAGTTAATTGAATGTAAACATATATCATCACACAAGAATGACTTTTTTGTCTACTCTTCTGCTTGATTATTTAATTTACTTTTGCCTTGCAACCATGAGAAAGACAACATGAATTGAGCCTTGTATTTACTGCATTTACTAATTTTTAACTAATAACTAGTTTTTTCATCATTTATTTTCACAAGCTTCACATAATCTAATGCTCGAGTCATATAAAGATTTAATCTTTTCCATCACATTTCCTTCCTGCAATTATCTTACTCTTATAACAGCAATAAAACCTTGTCAAACACTTATTAACTGCCTAACGCTTACACAGAAACTAAGTATTCCACAAATCTCAGCTCATCCTTCACCATTCTTGCAACTTATTCCCACTGTATTCCACCACGAAATCGCAGACAATTTTCTGCAATCTCATTTCTACACTGTTTTCCTGTCTGACAGAGTCATTCTATCTCGATACTGTATTTCACCTACTGAAATCAAAAGGCAACAGGCTGTATTATGCCATCCAAATTCCTCTCTGAACAATGTAGTGCATGGAGCATTTACCATGAAATAGGAAAAGGAATTTAATCCTCACAACCCAGGAAAAAAAGCTCAAGTTGAAAAACTTGAATGTGATGTGGAGGCTTGACAAAGTTTTCTAAGGCTGACAAGACTTAGAACGTTGTGTTTCGGATAAACTCAAAATGCTCCAGAAGTTAGTTTTCCATTAAACTAGCAAAATGGCAAAACAGACATAGATAGAAGTTAAATGTGTAAGTTTAAAACTAAAAGTCAGGACTCCTTTCAGTTCAATTGCCATCTTTTAGTACTGTTAAATAGGGGGCTGGAGCTGGAGATATAACCAGAAGTATGAATGAGCCAGAGCAGCGGGGGGAAACCGGGCCCATCCAGCTGATAAATCTCTAAGGTGACATTTCAGAATGAGAACCACTCTGCACTCTGCACACCCTGGGTGTCTGCGAGCTGCTCTTACAGCAGCAGGACACGAGAAGTTCCTGCCTCCCCTGATTACTCTACAGCTCCTGTATTGACCTGGGAGCACGGGGCGCAGTCCGAAAGGGCCTTTGGTCGGGGAGATGCCGCGGACGATGCAGTCGAACAGGAAGCTGATCTGCTCCCCTTCAGTGCAAGAGAGGAAAAAAACACCAGCCCCTGCAAGAAAGCACAACAGAAATATGTGTGGTTTTCACCTGGAAACGCCAGAAACATATTTGGCTGAAGCTGTTTATAACATAGCAATCTAAAGAGTTTTAAGCGCAAGGCATAAAAAGAAACCAACAAGATATTCTCCTGGGAAAGGAAATAAAAAATTTAGGTCAGCACAAACACACTATACCACAAACATACATATAAATTCAATCACTGTCCAATAATTTATGTTAATTTTATGACATTCAGGCAGTTGGAGTAATGTCCTAGAATCATAGAATGGCTTGGATTGGAAGGGACCTTAAGGATCATCTAGCTCCAATCCCCCCCTGAATGTCAAAACAGACATTTTCAACAACTGTCCAGGTCTTTTATTCTAATTTACCCCTAAAATTTTGTAGGTCAAACTTAACTGTGCAGGAAGTGTCAGGGATACTTAAAGTGTCTTCAAAAGAATGAACCAAGTTAATTCTACTATTAACCAGTTTTAAGCAAGAGGAGTTTTTTATACACCAACAAATTAGAATTTGGTTATACTGCTGGATTATAGTATAAATTTTCCTAGACTAAGTCCTATGTGTCTATTATTAACAGAATGTAACACAACTCCACAGGTTGTCATCAGATCTTTACCCTTTGCTCTATTCTGATGTTTGCTTTCCATTCATTAAGAATACCCCCAAGCAAAATTAGAATGAGAATCACTAAATAAACAAACAAGTTATGAGCTCCATGACACATGGCTAAGTGAACAACACAAAAGACTAGAAGGGCTCTACAGAACCTTTTATAAATTGTCAGTCCAAATATAAATAACGTCGCGGGGGGGGGGGGGGG
>VWZN01002261.1:17706-29435 GCA_013396955.1 Regulus satrapa
TGGTGAGGCGCGGGGACAATATTATCGTAAAACATTAGACAAAAGACCACCCACGTAACCAGTAATTAAGTAAAAGTTCAATATCAGACAAAAAGGGAAATTAAATTAGTACCTAGACCTTGAAGAGTTGCTGCCATTTGACCGTAGCCAAGCATGCTAGAAAACTCCAGTATCAAATCTTAGCCTGCAGCAGGGTTTTGCATGTTACTTTCCTTGTGACTCAGGCCCCTAGTTTGGACATGTGTTTGACTTCTTCGTGTCTCTAGCCGATTCTGAGTTACATAACTATTTTTTCCAATTTCACTCGAAGAAACAGAGCTGATCTTGACCAGAATGACTGCATCCCCATTGCTTTCCAAACATATACCCTGTTATATCCAACAGGAAAATCACATTTCACTTAAGCAATGGATACACTTTTGACAGCTTGACAAAGCTGTGGAATGTTTGTGGGATTCAAAAAAATTATAGGAGAGAACCACAAACCACAATACCTATTTGAGTAAATTAGGTATAACTAGCAAGCTGTAAACTAACCTCTCTAAGAAAAACATAATCTGGTCCACACTCTTTTGTCATTCTTGACTTATGTCACATCTAGGTCTCTGCCAGTTCTCCTTAAGTCTATTCAAGGCAACGGTTTAGAGGCATCTTCCTAACTTAATTTGTCACTCCATCACATTTGCATTTCTTCAGATCTTATCTATCAAGCCTTCTTCAGCCAAAGAAATATGAACACACCCCAGTTTCAGGATCAGAGGCCAGCTAGGAGACTACAACACTAACCTCACAGCCTGACAGATATGCAGGTTTCTGCTGTGACTCACTTGCAGTCTTGCCCCATTTCCCCTCCTCAAGAGATGCCAAAGCCAGAGGACATTGTATTAGGATAAAAACATCCTGAGTGTAATGTATTCAGGACTTATTTGAAATTTTCTTTGAGCTGACTTCTCCCTGAACAGAGTTCAGAGAGTCGACAGGACAGGAACACGACCTTTGCATTCCACGCAAAGGATAGGATATAGACAGGACAGAGACACAGCACAGCACAGGACATTCAGGTCTTAAGCACAGTGACATAATTCAGCAGCATACTGCATCTCCCTGTTGCCATTCAAGGCACAAAAAAAAGATTCCTCAAGTATTTCTGTATATAAAGAATACATCTGGTTCACTTTGTTCTTTTATAACCTTTTCCAAAAGTTACTTAAACTCCTAAGAGGCTCTACAAGCCTTTGACTTTAATGGAAACAAAGAAAGTAAATGTGAGCTGGCTGCTTAACTCTAAAGATTTTTTCTGCAGAGAACTATCAGTCATTTGGAAATCCCAAAACCAAATGTGATGACCTTTACATAACCATTGCAAACAGTCTATGTCCATGCACATGCAGATACAAAGCCAACATAAAAATACAATCATTTCATTGTAGATTCTATTATTCATATGAGCACCTTTTTTGCTGAATGACTCTCACAGGAAACTTTTTCTTTTTTTTATGTAGAACTAGATTGCAAGGGAAGGAAGAAGTCTGAGGGTCCTTGCAAAAAACATCAAGTGAGATGAATGAGTAGGTAGGGCTTAACTAAAGCATACATAAAAGCAAGCAATTACATTTCTACTTTCTTGAGAAAACTGAGACATTCACTACTGGAAATTACATATCTCAGTCAAGTGTTAGAAGAGAAGCATGCACAGGCATTTAGAAGCCTAGGAATGTGTGGTATGCATCACTGTAACACCATGCAGCTGTTCACCACACTGAAGGGCTCACTCAGCTCTCTCCATGGGCTGTGAGACTGGGTGAAAAGCAACCTCCAGCCACTTCCACGAGACCAAAACTCTCAGCCAGTCCTCTGTGATAGTCAGCAGGAAAGCATTGTACAGTTCCTCAAACATCCAGGACAAGTCGCCACTTTCATAAAACTTCCAGGTACTACTTAATCTTGCCAATGCTGATTTTAACTCATCATATTAAAAAGGCAAACACATGGGCAAACACACTTTCAAAATGGACAATAGCCAAAAATTACGTCAATCTCTGTAGTATGTGTGAAAGCAGGGAGGAAGAATCAGTCCTTTCCCTTTAATTACTACTCCTAACAGGGGCCAGACAGTACTGGAGCCTGAAGGCTCTCAGCTGCAGGACAGGTAGGAACCACAGCAGCTCAGTCCATGGCAATCAGCATGTACATCCCACCCCTGGCCTTGAGCAGCCCCTTCAGAGGATATCTCACACTGCTCTTCTCTCTGGGGAAAATTACAAAGTATTCCTATTCCTGCCAACTAAGATTTGGGCATGACAACTAAAAATAGATAAATAATGCTGGTTGTCTGCAGTAGGCCTAAGCAGGAGGCAGCACAGAATATAAACACAAGTTTTAATCTATGCAACCCAGGATTTCTCAAAAAATTCCAGATCTTCCCCCAGTTTAACTACCCCTAATGCTTCTAAGTTTAAAATAAATGCAGAAGGGAAAGCAAAAAAGGAAAGAAGGAATGAAGTACCAAATTTTACCAAAACACTAAAAATATCACAGAAATACTCCTGCTTACCCTGAAATTAGCATTTGTTCTTTCAGAGGGCACTAAGGATCCTACAAGTCCCTTTCTTCAAGGAGATGCTGTCAGAAAATATGAGGCAGCTTTAAACCAGGCTCTGGCAGCTAATCCTGAAGCACTTGAACACCTAAGAGCCTGAATTCTAATGGTGTTAATGTGCCCTTTTATTACCCTACTTGAACTTTTTCACACTGACCTCCAAGTGAAGATTCTCCTGCCAACTGGTCATTTTAACTGGTGCATGCTAATTGAGCTGGGAACTTGGGAAAGTGAGAGGCTCCTTTTTACCAGCCTGTTCCCCCATGTAAACCTCTCAATTGACTGCTAGGCCAAGACACCTGCTTTTTTGCAAACTGTGTGTGACTAAGCTTCAGCTACAGAGAGAACAGAATTTTAGCCCAGAAAATAACTTATTTTCAGCTTTCAGAGGTAGAAATATTTTTTTTAATCTCTAGCAGTACAATTGTGATCTTAAGTGCAAGAGGAGTCCAGAATGTAAATGCTCTTCCTCCTATTTATGAATAACCTTGTGTGAACCATCTTGAAAACGCACCTAGATTTAATGCTGAAATCTCAGCATTGTCTCAGATGGTTTCCCTCTTCCTGGATTGAGTACCAAAGCTTTGGAGTTGAATTAAACCTGTACTAATCAACAGATCATAATGAAGTAATTTTTATTTATTAAAAAAAATTGTGAGGAAGAAAGAAACAGAAAGCTAAAACAAATTCATATCCTTTTAGACCTCAGTTCTACCACAGATATACCCAAAAAAGCTCTGCTTCAGTTTGGAGCTTCATCTGTTTTATTATGGAGAAGAGAAGCAATCGAACCACAAGATTATTGGTTCCTTTTAATTAGCTATTTATTATAGTGATATTTAAACCTTAAATTCACTAATCCTCTGCATTCAGAGCTCCACTGATGAACGTGAGCAAAGATATGGTTTAACCTGTAGGAAAGTAACATTAATAATAGAGTCTGCATAATATTATATTACACTTATATGACAGGGTAATTGAGAGTGCTTTTGTTTAGGAATTAAAACAACTTCTGTAAAAACATATCAATTTTTTTTCCTGAACACAACTTGTTTGCCTCAAAAATTCCAGAGGTCTGAGGTAAAAGGTATCTGAACAAAGATCGTCTTTCTCTTTTCCAACACACTTCTGTCAAGAATAAGCAGAGTAATATTTTTCTTTAGGTTCTATTTTCCAAAAGCCTTTTCTTATACTGGCAATATTAAATTAAGTGTTTAGACTAAACACATATTTAAATGTTGTTATGCCTGCAGATATGTTTGACTGCTTAGTTAAGGGCAAAGTAAGGGCACTCCTTTAACAAGATCAGCTTGAACTTGTAGAAAGTTTCCAACTGTGGCAGGCTATTCTGTACCAAATTGACTATGCTGTTCTTCTCTCTGAATGCACACATGCAGGGGAAAGGCAAAAATACCCTTTCATGGCAACTGAAAGGTCTCAGCTATCAACACATTTCTTAAGCATGATCCACAAGGTAGTGGTACTCTTTCCAAAGCACTTTTCTAATTCTGTTCACTTGTAACCTTTTAAAAAAATAATTTCATATTTTTAAAAGCATGCACACAGGAGAACTACTGATGACCTCCTGCTTCTTACCAGAAACTAGTGGAAGTTTAAGAGAGGAAAAAAAAAAGAGAAAAACCACCTCAGATAATTCAGGTTCTGTCACCTACAGCTGCTCATTTCACAGAACCATTGAGGCTGGAAAAGATCCTGACTTAATTGAGTTCAACCTTTGCCTGGATACCACCATGTCAACTAAGTGCTATGTCCAGCCATTTCTTAAACACCTCCAGGGATGCTGATTTCACCACCTCTCTGGGCATCTCATTTCAATGCTTGACAACCCTTCCTGTGCAGAAATTCTTCTCAAAGCCCAACCTAAACCTCCTCTGGCACAGCCTGAGGCCACTTCCTCTCATCATGTCCCTTGTTGCCTGGGAGAAAAGACCAATCCCCACCTGGCCACACCAAAAAGAGTTCAGGAACTTGAGTTTCCACTCCATAGAAGTACAGCAACCAGAATTTACATGCAGAGCAACAGTATGCAAGTCCCAGGGAGAATATATTTGGATTTGGATCAACTCTGAAATCTTCTAGTTTTTCCAATTTGTTTCTTGAAGAAAATATGCAAATCAAACAACTTCACATCCTAACTGGCAATCTGCATACCCACCTGTGCTCACAGATAATCAATTCAGCATGGCTTCAAACTCTGCCCATGAAATTAAAACCTTATTAATATAAACTTAATTATATGTTATTATACCTGTGCATGAATTCACTATCCTTTATCAGATCTTGCATACATTTTATCTGAAGTGAGAATTTGAGAAGTCTTAAATTGTCCATTGAAACAAGAGGTTTATCTCCATATAAAGGAGTATTCTAGCTACCAGGCTATAGAAACTAGCTTCAGCTTGTTGCTTTCATTTTGACCCCACAAATCACATGGCTCCACCCCACAGTTACAAAGCTGCTAATAGGGAAGGGATCAGAAAGTTGTTCTAATTTTTACAAGCAAAAAGTCCTCTATGGGACTAAGAAATTAACATTTACACAATGAAAACATTGTTGCTGCCTGTAACCTCAAAGCTCCATATTACTTTCCCCTCAGCAAACAACAAAATAATTGATCATAAAGTAATAATCTGCACATTAAGCCATTTTACCTTATCTCTTGCATAACACAAGCAATAACATTTCATTACCTTATTTTTGCTCTGTGTTCAATAGCAGCTTTTGACTAAACATCTTCTGAAAAGCAACAGGGCAATTTTCAGCCAGGACTGCACTCAGCCACCTTCCTCCTGAACACCAGGCTTGAAGCCTCCAGAAATCTACTCAGAACAGACCCTCCTATAAGAGGCTGCCTGTTTGACAAAGTAGCACAGCTGCTTCTGCAGTCTCCACTCGGAATGAGAGTGCATTTACATTTCTGCAAAAGGCACCAAGCAACACTTAGAAGACAGGTTCCACTTGTACTTACAGAAGCCGCACCTGGTACCCCCTTCAAAGATGAATCCGTTGGGGACGGCCCCGTAGCGACGCAGGTCTGAGAGCTTCCACTGCCCCATGACACTGGGAGGAAGGTCCTTCACAAGGACAAGGATGTCATTGCAGAAGTGCAGGGTAGCAGGCCCACTCTCTAGTTTTGTGCCAGGGGCCACAAAGACTTGAAATCTATGAACTATCAAATAAGGGGGGAAAAACAAATTACTACAGAATATACAAGTGTTATATAAGTCATCCTCTTCAGCTGTGGTACTTGGAGCAAACCCTGCCCACACCATGAGACTCTGGCATAAAGATCTACATGGAGCCCAGACAGCCACATGTAAGGAGCTTTAAGGCCATTACTCCCTATTACACCAGATTGGGATTCAAAAACCTTCACCATATCTTGGCCTAATGCTACAAATTATTAAAGTTGCAATGCTACATTAATTTAGCCTAAGTCTTCCAGGCTAATCCCTGTCTCAGATCAGTCAATCATCCAACCCAGACTTATTCAACTCTTCCATCCCTATGTGGATTGCATTCTGTCTCCTCCTCTAACCTGTGTCTCTCCTTTTCCCACATGCACGCACAAAAAATATAATGGTGCTCAAGGAGCACAAAAGCCAAGACTCAAAGAACTAAATAAATCTCTCTATCCCTGACTCATCTGCAACCTTTAATAATGTGCTTCATTTCCTCCCTAGCAGCAAAATGAGGAAAATTACATTTTTCCACCTTTGCAATTCTTTCATGACTTGGTGATGGTAGATGCCAAGACATTTAAAATTACTAGGAAACTAAGTGATTTATAAGTAGTAAACACTTTTAGATGTCAGTTAATTTTTCATATTTCACATCCTGAATTTTAAGAGTGAAGAAAGAAAAATAAAACATCTATCTCATTCAAGTTCACAAAATCCAGGTTCAAATCCCAATTCCAGTGTTGTCTATATTGCAGTATCCTTACCTAAAGTAGTTGTTCTAGGCTGCTCTCCCGTTTGTTCTTCCAGGGCTATTGTATTCTGAATAATAAGTTATTGGGATCACTTCAAGAGCTCAAATCTCAGTGTTTCAAAGGGAGCAATTTAAGTGAGCAAACAGATAATTCTCAAACAATTGTTTTGATCTCAACTACCCCAACTACCTCTAGATTCTTTCATACTGTGATTAGACAAAATAAAAAATCCCAACTAACAAAATAAAACAAAAAATCCATAGCAAAAAAAAAAAAAAAAAGAAAACAAACAAAAAAACCCCAGCACTTCTCTTGGTAGAGGGAAGCATCAAGAGTTAAGACTCATATTTCCAGGAGGAGGTTTTTGTTGGCGTTTATCAAGAAGCACATAGATTTAGCTTCTGGTTATGCATCAAAGACCACACAAACAGCTCCCTGCCTATGAAATCCACAGGGTAACTTTCAGGTACTCTCAGTACATCCACTCTTCCATGTTTCTTGCCCATGCTTCTTCAAGCACTACGAATTTCATCTGGGTCTGAGCCTTGCTTCTCATCTAACTGCTTGCTATATTCTTAGTCACGGTCCGAGCTGTAAGCCAACTCCTCATCCATGACACGCGTTTCCCTGAGTTCCCTGAGGCTCCAGCAGAATTAGCCACAAAGTCATTCCAGTGAAATGTGCAAGGAGACAGAGATAGATCTAACTAACCACAGCTCTGCTTACAGCTCTGCCAGTGGCACTGCTAGGGAGCAAATCAATGGTCACACCATGTCCCCTTTTGGGCACACGGTTGTTACGCAACCTGCTTGAACATAAGCTGTGAAATGACAGCAAAACCGTCGTGATCAGTAACGCTCAGAGAGGAACCCGTAACGTCATTTGCACCCCTCTGCTCTCTTAACTCTGCCCAGTACTTTTCTGGCAATTAAACCATGGGAGAAGCAGCATCAGGATTCTTTCTGCTTCATAATTGTGGAATGAAGCCCATTTTCCCACCATCAGTTGCAAGTTACAACAGCTGCTGAAAACAAAGAGCTCCAGCCCAAATTCTAGACCACTAAAAATCTGAACAAAGCCAAAGTAAAAGAAAAACCATATTTGAAAATGTGAAAATGAAGCTTTTCCCATGCACAGCTTTCTTGGTAAATTGGAATTTTTTTCAAAATTTTCCCCAGCCATTGACTTCTACTCTATTGAAAAAAAAAAATTGTGAGGAGAGATCTGAGCATATCCCCAAATAAAAGGTACTGCTTAAATCCACCACTTTCTTCAGCCTATCTTTTCCTTTTCACAGCTATGCACTGACCTGCAGTATGCTAACTTCTCAAGATGAGTTGTGAGCCCAAGCACATTCCAGGAATCACATCCACCTCATCTGCTAAAAACTGAGAGAAAACACTGGGAACTCCAGTGTGAACGCCTCCATTCTGTGGTCCTCATTCAAGAACAGTGTCAGCTCCTTTCACTTTTTTTTCTTTTGCTTCCCAGACTCTGAGGTCATCTCTCCCTAGCCTATTTTTATCATCCAGCCACCTTATTTTCAAGGCACACAAAGGCACCATTACTGCACTTTTGGAAAAAACACCAGTCACCATCCTCTCTCCATCTACATCTTTCTTTTCTAGTTTTGTCTACTCAAACTAGACTAATTTTGACCTTGTTCTCCTAACTGAACACGCAATGAAAGATAACATTTTGAAAAAAAATTTCAATGCTTTGGTTTACTCCCCTGCTCCTAAGATTTTGTGCCATTAACTTCACACAAATTATTCCCAGTTCAACCAATTACACTTGTTTTATTTGACTTTAGCATTTCTTCACTTCCACACACAATCTCTCCCACTTCACCTTTACTCCATTGCTGCATGTGTCATAATCCAGTAGGCTCTATTCCTACCTCATTCACAGCTTTCCTTGAAAAAAGCTCCTTGCTGCTTTTCCACATCCTCCAGTCTCAACCATAACTCTCTCACCCAGACTGAGATTACTCCAGCAGCACATCAGTGCAAGATCAGAAAAAAAACCTACTCTGTCATATTCAAAAACTCCTTCAGCTTTTAGAACAAGTCTCTGCTATATATAGATCCCAAACCTAGTAAAAAAATTTTTAAAAAGCACTGGAAGACTACAGAGCTGTATCATCAAACTGCACCAACCACTCCAGCTACTCAAGCTTGTATTGTTCAGCCACCCCTCTAACCTTTCCTCTTATGCAAGGCTTCATATTTGATGGCCCTGAGAGGTACATCCACGCATCTCACTTCTGATAGTTCTACATATTTTTACTGTAAAATTCCCAGGCCATCTTTCTGCATATGTACTGAAAAGGAACGAGCCCACAAACCCAACAGATGGCAGAGCATATGTAACAAATGATAAAGATTGCTAATGTGTGTCTCCCACACACCTACCCTCCTTCCCTAGTTATGACTAAACAAACATAAGACAGATACTATGGACTACCAACATTATCACTCTTTGTTCACCACAGTACATTTTAGAGCTGCTAACCAAGAAAATAAAATATGAGGATGGAGAAAGGTGAAGTTAGCAGGGAAGAATGCATCTGATGACACTCCTTATTGCAAAAAGTCTCTTTCTGAAATGGCACATTAGCAGCAATGAGAATTATCAGTGCAACACCCAGCAAGCAGCTCAGCAAAATGGGCATGAACTGGCAAAGTTCTACCCAGGACTTTGCATCTCTTAATTCAGGCACCTTCTGAGTCCTTTTGCTAGAATTCCTGAGTCAATTGTAGGACCAGAAATAGAAGTTTGATCACTTTGTTTCAAAGCTTCATGCCATCAGTGTTAAAATCAAAACCCCAAATCAAGAGATGTCATAGCTATCCATGAGTACTGAGTGATACTGTACTGAGTGATACAAACGTATTGTAAGGGATACCTGCTTTAGCATCTAAGAGGATAAAGAGTTTTCCAGCTCTCAAATGAGCGACAATCTTGTCCTGAACTGTACCGTTTTATTTGCATTTTAGCTTTACTTTTCTTTGGTTTTTTGGTTTGGTTTAGTTTTGTTTTTTTTTCTTTGTTTATTTGGTTGGGTTTTTTTATCTTGTGGAAAACAAAAACAAAAACAAAAAAAACAGTGTGAGAAGACAAAGGCAAAGGTTACCTTCCCCCAAACTGTAGCGTATTCGCACATCCCACGCGTACATTGTTTCCTTGTTCTCAAATCCCAGCATCACCACTTGGGAGAGACAGATGATTGCGAGCGTGTGATTCAGGCCCTCATAGGAGAGCCCAGGATCCAAGCCACAGATGTCTTCTAAGGTCATGCTGCTCCTCTCCTTATGCCCTTTTGCTCGTTCAGATTTGTCCTTGTACACCAGCATGAGCAAACAGTCTAAAAGGAGCAAAACTGTCAGAGATGATGATGCAGAGCACAGCCCATAACAAATTTCTCAGCACTCTGCTGCAATAAAAAGGAGCTTTAGACAACTACAGGACCAGCTCAATCAAGTAAAACTCAGATTTCTTTTCCCAGTCCACCCCCAAGTAGTTTCAAGCCTTTGTTTTCAGGAAGCAAACACTGAAGGCATGTTTCAAGGGTAATCTGCAGGCTCAGAATTAAGGAAGCCAGTAATAAATCTTCCCTACTTTATTTGAAGTCTGGTGGCATTTCAGATCCTCTCCTGAGTCTGGTGGGGACTGACTCTGAGCATTAGGAGCTATGCTAGGATAGCTGTTCACATTACAGTTTCCAAAGACCGAGAGGCTATTGTTGTCTGTATTTTCATTAGAACATACTGAACCACAAATGAAATTCTTACAGTAGCTCACAGATTACCCAACCACTAAATAGCAAGCAGGCTGCGCTGTGAGATGGTCCCTGTCAGCTCAGGTTTCCCAGTTAAATGCTACACAGCAGCCATTGCTAAAAAATCATTATGTGCCACACCTTCCTTTTTTTATTTATTTTTTTTTGCATTTGCTTGTGTCACCAGTTGTTATTAAGCCCTTCCCATAGTTTATTACACAGTAACTACGCAGTGGAAGAAACCAGTTCAAGAGCCACAGACCCATGGGGAAAGCTCTCATTTCACAAGCAAACCCAAAAGAAAAAGGGACTGACCTCTCACACCTTTTGCATTTATGACAAAAGCAGCCTTCTTTTCCCTGCATTCATTTCCTATCACATAGCACTCAGGTGCAGATGAAATTAATGGTGAATATCAGGGCTGCAACACCCACAGCTTTGCCTGAGCTACAAACCACAAAAGACAAAGACCCCCATGCACCATTTTATAAATGCTGGGGGTGGTGCTCCCAGCCCTGCAGCTCTCAGCTGGACAAGGGACTGGCAAAATCTCCATCCACAGAGATGAAAAATGACTGAAAGACTGAACTGTCTGCTAACTAATGCAGAGCTTCACGCGGATCCCCAATTGTCTCGGTGCACCTGTTAGCAAAAACAGCTGCAAATATGGTATTTAAACACTCTGCAATGCAGTTGTGTGTCTGAAGAACGGCTATGGCTTACATACCAAGAAAATAAAATCACCGGGGCTTTTTTAGGAAACCTAGCTAATTTAGCTAAAAAAAAAAAAAAAATATATAGTATTTTGAGGAATAAGCTGCATCATCAGTCAGGCTTCACCATCAGCCCTTCTCAGCAGCTTTACTCACGCCAGGAACTCAGGCCCATGTTCATAGGTCTATATACCAGCTCTACGACACAGGGATGTTTTACAGGTTTAGATGAGATACAGGTATTTAAAACACTAAAATGTAATTGTAACAATCCGGATAACAAAGAATTGCTAAGAAGCTTTCAGCCTTTCTAGCAACAGCCAAGAAAGGCTGTCAAAATGCATCCTGCAGCAACGCGGATTCACGTTTCCTAACTGTAGGCAACATTTAGCCACGGAAACACTTTTGGGCCCAAGTGTTTTCCCTGGTGGGAATAGATGGGAAACCTGAAGCCTACTTTTCCCTCTCCAGCAGTAAAACATCAGCTCTGTGTAACGTTTTCAACTTCCCCTTCAGAAGCATGGAAACGATCCTATTTTTTTTTCTTCTTCCTTAATTCAAAATGTCATTTTATTTTTAAATTGAAGTGATATTTCCTGTCAAAACACTGATCAAAAATAACTACCGAGCTTACAATGTCAGCTTTTTTCTTCTTTTTTTCTTTTTTTTTCTTTTTTTTTT
>VWZN01002261.1:30854-45043 GCA_013396955.1 Regulus satrapa
TTTGTTTTTTTTTTTTTTTTTTTTTTTTTTTTAACAGCACTACGGCAGATTTTTCTTTCACTCCCATAATTGAAGGGGGGTGTTGGGGGGGGGTGTTAGATGCTTGCATTTATTTCTTCATTTTAAATCGGTCAGTTTGCACGGAATAACATACAATTTAATAAAACCATCTTTTAAGTGTGTTTCATAATGAATTTGGGAAGTGTTTGTTCAACAGGCTTTGCATTCTAATTCATCTCAATATAGGGTAGGAAAAATATCAGATTAAATTTCACTTGTACATTTGAGTCTGGTTTTCATTTTAACCAAGGCAGTAATCACTTAAAGGGGGTGATAAATACTGATAATTAATTTCCATGGGGTAATGCTCAATGGAAAGGCAGGAGGCAGATTTTGGAGTGCCCCATAGGAGTGTGACTGATGTCAGGGTGTGAGAGGTCAGAACATCTCTCATAACCTGGACATCTCCTTGCCACCCCTATTCTGTGCTTATAATACAGTGCTGGTCACCTCACAGCTGATGATCAAATGATTTTCATTTAGTTCCACCAAGTCAACACAGTCACAGTGGATAAACAGGCTACTCTGAAAACGACAAATTAATTTTAATCCGTTCAAAGTATTCAAATTAGTATCAGATGGAGATTCATCATTTAGACCTTTCAGGGCAAAAACCAGACCATTCAAGACATGTTTTAGAAGCATGTTATTGTTTGTACTCATCTACTGATACAAGCAGCACAGATTCTGTGAACAGGACAGCTAAAAAAGCTCTGCACAAATTGTCAGAAACATCAGTCTAACACCTTTCCTTTCAAACACCTTCTTTACTGCAAGGGAAGACCAAGAGAGTATACACAACACAAAACTGCAAGATGAAAACTGTGCGCAGTGCAGATAGATATTCATTTCGAAGGGAGACTGAACAGATACAGACATTCAGAATGGCTGCATCTTTGAGTGTAAACCTGTTCCTGATGAATCCTTCCAAAGGAGAGCAAATAGTTCCTTCCTGCTGGTGCAGTACTTGTCTCAGCAGCAGGTACAGTTAGTCCTGTCACAGGGTCACATTCGTTTTAGGCACCAAGCAAGTCAGACTCCCGCTGCAAATGGCCAGGGAGGCAGAGCCACACAACGAGAGTCTTCAGCTTGTTTTGAAATCAGGATCCTAGAGGTGGATATCAGTTTTTAAAGCTAGTGTTTAGTGCCTCAGAAAAACAAACTAAAGGCTTTAATCTTGGGACTTGCAGTATCAATAGGTGAAATACATATCCAGGTGCTTCCATCTGCCTACTGGAAATGTGTCTGACACTTGCACTAAACTGGGAGCACCACCAGCTGAAATGGACCCTTACAGAGAGGTTTTTGGATGTCTTCCAGCACAAAGTGTTATTTCGTCTTTCTACGAGCTCTCAACCTGTAGAACAACCTACAAGAGGAAGAGGAATTCAAAGATCTTACTGTAACTTTATACATAACAGACTAAGTTCAAGAAACAGAAGGTAAATGGTTTTTATTAAACAATTTACATAATTTATCTAGATGAACATTGTTTTATATTTGTACTTACACAGATGCAGGTTTTGGTTATTTTTCTTTTTAAAAAAATCTCTTTTAACTGCAGATAACATTCACAATTACTAAGGAACCCATGAGGACAGTGCAAGTACTATAAAACAAAACACACATCTGAATATCTAGGCACCATTTTAAAATTATATTACTTTAAAAAACAACTTTGCTTGAAAAACTTAAGTTCGTGAATGTTCACTGACAGGGAAGAAATACATTTCACATCAACACTTCAATGTACACATCTGACATGACTAAAGGTTTCCTGTAATAGTAAAATAAAGAATTTTCCATTATTTGTCAGACTTTTTCTGTTGAATTTTTTTCTGCCTGTTTTTGCTAATACAGCTGAGTTCACAGCCTCTAAATAGCTGTATATTGTAATAATTGCTTTGATTGTTCCCGTAACAGTTCCATAGACCATGACAGTAAAACCTGTGGTTTATGATATAACCAAATCCCTAAGGAAAATGTCAAGCTGCACCCCAGCCATCCAGCTGAAAAATGTGTTACAAGAAACCTCCTTTCTGAATTATCTAAATAGTTGAACAACTTGTTAGTGCAAAACCTAAGACAGCTTCAAAACAGTGTCAAATTAAAGAAACGTTTAGGGATTTATCATCAAGGTGAAGTATTTCCATTGCTATCCTCAGGGCAAGGAGCAGATCACAGTCTGCAAAAGGTCCTGGCTCTATCAACCTAAATCAGCTGCTCCAAATTCCAGCATTTTTCAGCAAAAGACTTTGAGCTCTCAGGAGGTGTTGCATTAACCTTGCTGGAAAATTACATGCCAGATTCAGCAGAGCTCTGAGGCACATTCCTAATTTTACGTCAGTGGAACATAGAAATGTGTTTATATAAAAAATATGCTTACGTGTTTGGTTGAAACAAAACCTAAACCCTCTGGTTTCTTTCCCCGGACCTGTTGTTGCAGTTAGATGAGGAGCAGCTTTACCTGCGTTCTCTTGGTGTCTGTTGCCCTGAGCTTCAAGAGATCATTACTCAGGGAGAGAGAATTTCATTTTTGATTCTCCTGTTTATTTTCTTATTTCAACTGAGAATACAAGGACAATGTTGCAAGTTGGTTTGGGAGATGACAGCTCCACCAGGAACTGCAAAACACAGCAAATCACTTTTAATGTAATCCACCAAGCAGACAGAGGGCTGTAGAGTTTTGTGCACTGTCTTGATATGTTTGGGATTTTTTATAAAGACAAATAAAGGCGGTCGTGTGTGTTGAGCAATCCACAGCCCTAGAATCAAGACTGCTGACATCAGATGGAGCAGGCCTGCTTTTGGTGGTCTGGCTTGGAACTGCTAAGAATTACCATGACAGTTTTCATACCAGTTTATAACAAAATATTTATGCCACTTTAATAAAACCAAAAGATTCCTGAACTGTGCTTCAAGCGTTAGTGTATTTAATTGCTCAGCTAGTTTTTCGGGGGGCTATTTTCTCATTAATCCAGTTGACATAGTTTGTCACTCTTGTATACACTCCAGGTTTGTTGACTCTGCCGCAGCCATCTCCCCAGCTGATAATTCCATAGAGGTAAGAGATGTTATTTTCCTCACAAGCCAGAGGTCCACCAGAATCTCCCTGCATCAAAAGCAAGCAAAGGTTATCTCATCATTTGACAGAAAAATTTAATCAGAGGATCCATTTGGGAAAATCCTAAAAGGAAAAATCCTAAAATAGGAATGTTTGCACAGGAGATTGGAACTACTTAANAGTTTTCTTCCATCCTATGACAGCCAAAAAAAAAAAAAAAAAAAAAAAAAAAAAAAAAAAAAAGAAGCAGCAGTTTACTGAAGTTTCCTTATAGAAAGCACTTTTATCTACATTCAAATTGAATGGTGGATTTTTAAAATTACACCTTAAACACAAGTATCAAAATAGGAGATTTTGTTTGAAAATATGAAATTTCTAGACTCAGACATCTACTGAAAAGCATGGTTGATTTAGGTCATCTTCAATGGAAGTGAACAAGCCTTTGAGGCTTGGCACAGTGTTGTAATATCAGCACTGCAAGGAGAGGTTACATGGGTGTCTTTGGAGAGTTTCTCGATGCAGTTTATTGCAACTTTCAGAGAATATGAGAGTTTTCAAAGGAAGGTGCTGCATATAGCTGCACTTTGTGACTGTGGGATGCTGTAATTTTATGTGGCATATGGAGTTTTGCATGTGTTTGAATTTGCTGCTGAGTATTTACCTTGTCATTAAACCATAAACCAAAAAGTGGCCCAAACTATGCTACAGCAAGGGTTAATTTTGAACATTTCCACTTATTTTAAACCTTTAAAACATTCAGCAAATGGGATCATTATTATTATTATTATTATTATTATTACTACTACTACTCTTAGATTGACTTTCTAGAGAAATTAAAATGTTAGAAATTAAAAATCTGACCTAGCAAATGGTACTGGTGAAAGCAGCCATCACTGTATTTGTTTGAGACCAAGGATAAATATATTTCTTCCTATCTCAAAAGAAAATACCTTGAGAGCAAAAGACACAGGAAAATTGTGTTGCCTTTATACTGACAATTTCTGTGATAAGTGTGGGACATCAGATGAAGTCTTGCTTGTCTGCTTATTTTTCACAATTAGTCTAATTGATTGCAATTTTGGCATCAGTGCACCGATTAAATGAAAAAAGTTTCCAAGAAAGTCTTTTAAAAAAAAAATCAAGGAAAGCATATTGTCTGTTTGAAGTTTCTTGATCTTGCAATATTTTTATACATAACGGATGGTTTATAGGTTAATATCCTAAGCGTACATTAAGAAAACCCAGAGGTTACTACAGCTACATCTGTTGTTACATTAAGAGGTCTAAATTATTTCTCCTCAGACCCCCTACAAGTCTGACATTAGGGAAAAATGAAGTATTGATTCACTAATAATGGTTTCATTTCACGAGCGCTGTTCCTCAGCAACTTCTGTGACTCTAAATCACTGCTTCTCAGACTTTGTAATTCTCTCCAGACCACTTGTCTTTGTGCAACTCCTTTCTCCTTCTCTCCACTTTCTTTTCTCCTTCTCATTCTTGATTCCTGTTTTTCCAGGGCAGGGAGAGAGGATGAGCTGTAATTCTGTCTCTTGTATTTGCACTTCCAGGGAATTCAAGGGCAGCTGGGCAGGCAGGGCAGTTCCCATCTCTCTGGCTCGTGTGAGCCTCAGTCTCAGCCCTGGCCTTGAGGCACTGCTGGCTGCTGCCATTTCACTCTTGACACCTTTCTTTGGATGTTTATGACCTCTGTGGGACTTCCAGCACACAGTATACATTATATTCTTTCCTCCACTGCCAACTCTTAGCTGTGTGCTGCCTTTCACGAATTTATGTTAATAGAGCAAAACCCTCCTCCTTCAGAATGAACTATAGATGAAAACTGAAGTTTTATGTAAGGAATAATCTGATCCTTCATTTTAAGAAGTCTCATCTATCACCACAACAATTCTGCATCCTTATTCAGAGCCGAGGTGTGACATAACTGAAAGTAGTAAGAGCATGAGGTCATTCCAAGACTGAGGTTACATAACACAGTTCCCAGCTGACTGACATTCCCCACCATTCAGTCACATCCACTATAGAAACCTCAGCTCCCTCCTCCAAGCCTCACCACTGCTCCTCACCTCCTACCCAGGTGTCCTTATTTTCCCTCAGGCAAGAGGCAGCAGCTCTGAGATCTGTCCCCACACAGGTTCCTGCAGGTTTTCCTGCCAGCACATCCCTGCCAGCTGGGCAGAGCTCCATTGCCACCACCTGCAGGCTCAGCCAGGAGCTAGGGCAACACACCCTCCAGGGCACAGCCATTCCTTATGTGAAGGTAGGAAGAATATAATACCCTGGAGCTCTGCTATAGAGGTTAATTGACATTGAACATGATAAAAAATGAAGGTGGAAGTCACATAAGGTTCTTTCCTTTGGGAATTTTTTTTTTCTGTAGGAACACTACAAAATCAAAAGTAAGAATTGTAACACTGCAACATTTCTGACCAAAATACATTTTTATCACCTGCCTAGAAATAACACCCAACATTACCTGACAAGCATCGGATTTGCTATCAAAGTAGCCAGCACAGAACATATTTTCTGTGAGCTCTCTTCCATAAATTTCCGGACTTCTGCACTTCTCCTCTGGAATAAGTGGAGCCAGTGTTTCTTGCAGGACGTCTGAATAACCAGATATATCTTTAAAAAATTCCCAGAGAGAAAAAGAAAGTCATTTTCATAGAATGCTGTGAGCATAACAGGAGAACACAAGGCACAAATAGAACATATTTAACACTTAATAAGCACATTTAACACCTCTCAGTTATATTCATGTTATAGACATCTTTAAAATAAAATCATTTTTATAGTGATTACTTTCTGATACTCCAGTTGGACTCCATAAAATAACAATATTGCAATGTACAGCCATTAATCCACTTTGGCTTCTCTCATTTTCTAGAAACTCGGGAGCAGTACCCCAGTACTCCTGTCCTCACCTCTTTCCAGATGTAATAATAAATCATCAATTTTTCAAAAGCTCCATTACTTCTTTTTGTCTTTAGACTACACATTCACTTTACTAAAATTCCAGGTGTTGGCACTCCGGTGAGCTACTTCCTCCCCTCCCAGTCCACTGAGATCTAGCTAGCTCATAGCTCATTCCCTCCTGAAGCTGATGTAAACATTTGGTCAAGGGAACTACACTCCAAAGTCCAAGGCTTATAGAGGAAGTCCAGGATGACTATTCCAGATGTAAATGTTGTAAACTCTAAAGGTAGATAAAAAAAATCCCACCAGAATTCTCTTGCAAAGCATTTTACCAAACTCTCACTTCTATAACGTATACCTGAGCATTATGGTTTTGTTATCATCTTTTTTTTTTTTTTTCTACAGACACCAGCTCTTGCTTTACTCACTCTCATGCTTGTGTCCCCATCCAGAAATCTGACATTTCAACTGGTCAGGGAAAACAGTGTTACTTTCAGGCAGGCAGATGGGCTGAACAAACTGGGACTTGACAGCACAACGTTGGCCATTCTTCTTCAGCTTAATCAAGGCTGCAGAACAGAAAATACAGGAGGAAGAAAGTGACTGTTCCCTTTCTTTAATGGGATTGGCAGTAATGGGTCTCAGATACAAATTTAATTATCCCCTAAGCCTCTCTTAATTAAGATATTTCAATCAAAGACAGACAGACTCATCTCAACAGCACCTGATTTCACAGCAAATTGAAGGCTGAAACATTCAGCTACTCCCCTTGTGGGAATATTTATTTTATGCTATGCTCACTGAGCAGATTTTGCTTCACTGCCTCTGTAGAGGAGGGGGAAGATAGAAAATATATGTGTCTCCTCCCACCTTATAGTTAAATAACAGTGACATATCCCCAACTTTCAGCTGAAATAAGTGGGATGTGCAAATACTCACTGCTTCTGAAAGCCTGGCCACTGGCCTAATTCCAGCTCCATTAAAAAAAAAAATTAATTGCTCCAAGAGCTGGTGTGTTTCATGTCCTGTTATCGCTGAGTTCAGCAAAATTCAAGGCCTTTAAAATTATGGGATGAAACCTCAGGACATTTCAAAACCAAGCTTCTTGAAGCTACAAAGTATTGCATAACCTACACAACCTTTACTAACCAGTCATGGGGCTGCAAAGAGTGTATGTATCTGTGCAGCATCATGAGATTGATACTGAAAGATTTCAAAAATTGGTTCCCCTGTAGAAAATCTCTTTCATTTGGCTGTAAAGCAGCAAAGGGGGCTTTGTGCTGGGTGGAAGAACAAGGGCAGCATGTTGGTTTGGCCACACCACTCAAAGAGAACAGAGTTGAGGTAATCTGGACACACTTATTAAACATTTCTCATTGGGCCTTTTGGAAGCTCAAAGTTTTGTGAGCACAGCTGCGTGGAAAGCGAGTGACCTCACTGGATAGTCTTGCTTCTCTACCAGCTACAGTTTTTGGCCTTAGTGGAACACAGAAGCAGTATCTCACAGCCTGAGAAGCCCACACAAACCTTGCTCCTCTTCCCCACTGACTCTGCCTGCTTCTGAATCCCTCAAATTTCCTAGCAAACACTCATGTGATAGTTGTGTCCTTTAGAAAAGTGTTTTCAGCAGGACATAACTTTCCTGTTGCATCAGTAGAAATCAGTGACTGGACAGACCAAGCACCTGCATCTTCCCCCCACAACACAGTCTATGTCTTCTCATTTATTTTGCAATCAGGTTTGTCTTAGCACTCCATGTTCAGCTCTCCCTAGATTTGGACATTGTACACTGGTGAGGCATGCCTACCTAATTTCAGAGTAATTTAAAAAACTATGAGATGGCAAAGTGTCATGAGTGGTTTTCAGCAGGATATTTCAGAGCAGAGTAATGCCTCAAATCTAGTTTGTCTCCCTGAGTGCTGTGACAGAGCTCCCACCAACACAGAACTTGGATGCTTTTTGCTATAGAGTAGAAAATATTCACCATCTGGGAGCAAAAAAAGCCAGTAGGTGCCTGACCTAAATATTAAATATTGAAACTATTAAATAGTCTCACAGACAAAGTGCTCACACTGCTTAATGCCCTGGTGTGATGTGACAACTTTTACAAAAGCAGATCAGAAAAAGAGAAGTTGCTGCTCCATTGTCATTCTGACTAATATTATAAGGTCAATCAGAAGGGCATTTAACTTCTGATTGATAAGACAGCTGATTTTTAAATCTATCTCAGTGTAAAAGATGATTCTTAGTACCACAGATTTTCAGAGCAGATGGGGTTATTACATTCATCTAGTCAGATCCTTTATACAATACAGACAATAGAATTTTACCAAGTAATTCCTGCATCAAGCCTACAGCTTTTGGTTCAGTTGAAAAAATGCCTAATCTCACAAAGACTTGAAGTGATGATGAATCTGCCACACATCTAGGTAAATTGTTCCAAAGGCTAATTATCATAATTATTTAAAATTTGCAATTTATTTTTCATCTGAATTTGTCTAGCTTTCAGATGCTGTTATAACTCTGGTAGAACTAAGAACCCTCTGCATTCAAAAGCTTCTCCTAGTATCTGTGATTTCTCCACACTAAAGGCAGTTTCTAACAGACCATCTAAACTTGAAACTAGGAGGAATAAATTGAAAATAAACCTGTCTAAACAAAAATACTCACCAATATCATGTTCAGTAGGATTGAACACGGAGTACTGAGGATGCAAGATGTATTTCTCTATTTCAAATGTCTGTGTTACATCAGTCGTTTTATTAAATATTTGTTGACCCAGAACTACTCTAATAGTGGATTTTAGTGGACTGTAATACAAAAGAGAGACAAGTAGTTCTGTGATTAGTAGGACAAATGCAGCTGATTTGCCAGTAGCTGGGTATCCTATGAACAATTATAAGCTCAGCCTCCCACCATGCTCATTGTTTACCCTCTCATAAATGCCTTTACCTGATTGCCAAGCTTCCTGCTTACAGAGGGCACAAGGAAAAAGATGTTTCAGGGAGACCCAGACTCTGAGGGTCCTGATTTACCTAATTTAAGCCTGCTACTTCTTGAAAGAAGGAAAAGGCCAACACAGGCACTGCTGCCCAGCTACTGCTTGGCTAACAAGCATCTTTGGGGGACGTAAACACCTCTTCGAGAAACTTAACTGAGTCAACTTAAACCTGATTTTGCCAATAATTACAAAAACTGCTCAGAAAGAAATGAGAGATCAAAAGATTAGTGGTGGATATCTTGTTTCTCTGGGAAAATAGTCTCCTGTTTTCCTCTTTCTCCTAAAAAATTACAGGCATGCGTCAAGATTTAAACGTGCTGGCATGTTGACAATTCAGGAACATCTTGGAAGCTTCCACCTAAAACATATCATCGGTTTTGAGATTTGCTTATCTATGTTAAATCTGTTGTCCTGAATCAAAAGCAACCTGGTGAAGTCCCAAAAGCACATGGATTTAGTGGGAAAATTCACAGCCAGAAGAGAACACAGTATTTGCAATTCACACTATCTTTTCTAGCTATCAGTTTTGACTTTAAGAAGACCATGGTCCTCTGATATCCAGTATCCTAGGAAAGAAAACTAATTAAAACAAGTACAGCAACTGGGAAGTAAGGGACGCTTGGGAATAATCAGGAAGTGTTTAGGAAAGACAATACATACTCTAGCTTTGAAAGCAAGAGAATTCACATTTCACTCTTGTTCTAAAACAAATTCAATCTGCATAAGACTACAATGAATTTAGTTAGCAAGTGTCTTCACCATTGGAGCACTCCTATGCTTTGTTATCCAGTGCAGGAGAAGAAAATACCTGGTGCCACACATCATGCACAGATGCAGAGTGGTTTGCATCACTGCAGTTTCCCTGGTTGCATTTCTGTGCCCATGGGGTACAAAAGCACCACAGAAGCTCCCCCAGTACCGAGTGCACAGCAGTGACCAGCAGCCAGGGACTCAGAGGAAAGAAATTCTGGGCAATTGCAACGCAGAGACACAGCAGCAACCCTACTACAAGAACTATGCTTAAGGTTAACAAAGGAAAGGGAAAAGTGTATTCTGTACTACTGGAATACAACAAGACAATAAAGGGTTCTCCAATCAATATGTAAGACTATGATTTTCTCAGTATTTTTGCAGCAGTAAATCAACCTCCTTGAAAATCAAATGTAGGGCCTGTAAAACAGTGGAAATTCACTTTCTGAAACAGTGTTTAGAACAATTTTAGAAGTACTGAATGGTTCTACTATGACTTAAAGATGGTTCATTCAGGAAAAGAAATAAAACAGGAGGGGTAACAGAAAAGAAAAAAAGAAATAATTGAGCTGCACAGGTATCTATTGTCGCCTAGTGGAAAACAGTTGGAATTGTGACTACCAGAGGTATTAAACAAACAGAAGAGTGCAAATTACAATGCAGTAATTATGGAAAATCTGTACGTACCAAACTACCAGCTGGAAGTGGGTGGAAATGTCCTGAACAGCTGCCAAAGTTAGTAGCTATTTCACAACATTTGAAAAACAAATGCATTGTGGCTTGAGCTCCAAATGCTTCAGTACAGCATTCACAGTGGTATTATTAGCTCTACAAGCTATCAGTGTCTATATTCTGGCAAAAGATTCTCTGTTTCTCTTGGCTTCTTTAATATGCAAAGGAACAATAGGTATCAAATAATGTAATATTTTTCCCTTCAATGTAATCAAACTGAAATCAGGGAAAGTGTTGAATATTTGTAGAAAATTTAGAATAAAATAAGAGCATCCTATAATCAATATTTTCTCCAGTGTCCCACAGGAGGAAAAAAAAATCTCAAGAAAATCAGCTTCAGAAGTTTGACAGTTTAGTTCTTCCATGTGGCTTTTTGTAAAGCTCAGCCCACTCTATTTGTGTCAACCAACAGTAATTTATCGTCTCCAATAAATCATTGCTTGGCTGTCTCAGCCTTTCTGAACAAAACACAGCAGTGAGCATAGAGCATATCATCTCTGTTATATCTCAAAGCAGGCATAAACACTCAGAAAGGTAACCAAGAAGAAGAAAAATGCTTCTATTCCCCTGCAGATCCTTGCACATGTGATGTCCCATTTTGTGTGCTGTTTCACCCTACCTTATTCTTTTAGTCAGGGTGTTCTTTGAGACTCCTTAAGGAACAAGATAAGGGCTTATAAAATCATAGTATTCCAGGCCATTTTTTGTATCATGAAGAGTATTCAAATTGCCAGAAATTCCTTTTGACACATTGGTCTTTTATAATCTCATCTTCTTTCTTGTTTCAGTTCAGGTTTGTTGTGAGGACTCACTGTCATGCTAAGGGGTGAGTTTACCTGTTAGCAAAGCAGTGTGCTGCTGACACAACCCAGCAGGTCTGAACCAGGCTTCCACCACAGAAACTGTCTCCAATATATATAGCTGCTATCCAGGGGTGAGATCCAGGCAGAGATGAAGATCCCCCAACAATCCTAGGTCTCACAAAATTTCTTTTTTTATGTCTTCTTCCACACGGTCTTTTGGTAGTTGCAGAATGAACTACTTTGTCTGGAGCTGGTGGCCTCCTTTCCCTGCTTGCTGAGATAAAAAGGGATATGGCATCAGACTACCAGAATCTTTATGTTTTGGAATTAAACACCATGTCTCGTACATCTTCAGGATGTAAACCTCTCTTTGCTCACAGAGGCCCACTCCCTCTTTTGGGCCTGTAATTATCAGGGTGATGGTAATTTTAACCAAAACATCATTTCTGGCAACTTGTACATTCTAGCAGAAAATTTGGGGATATTGGCATGATTGTGACCCAAACAGTAGTATGACCCTGCTGCCATTTCAAGACAAGAATCAGATTGTATCACAACTCCAAAAAAGGCAAAAGAAGTCCATTGTTTACTGGAAACAGTAGAATATTCAACACTCCTGGGAACAGTAGAACATTTAAAATTATACTGTGAAACCTTGTTTTAGTATCAATAAATCTTCGTTCATTCATAACATGGATTTTAAGGAAGCCTATACATACCACAAACTGGAATGTCACAGTACGCCCAAGACAAACTGTTGTCCTTCATGATGTAACACCAGGGCTTATCATCATCATCTGGATTTCTAGTTAATTCAGGGGAAGAGGGAATTAAGAGCATTAACCAGTGTTGTTACAAGCCTCCCAAAGGTTTTCTGCTTTTTCCTCTGGCACCATGCAGAGCGCTGGCAGGACTCTCAGGTTTTGAGCCATCTGAAAAAGTGCTGACAAAGTGCTCACCTACAAGGATGAGCAGCCTTTCAATACAATTCTTCATCTAAAAACTAACTAAGACTAAGGTTCTCTAGGACCTGAAATACAGACATGACTGAACACCTATAAAACTTGCCTACAAGTATTTGGATGCACGAGCACGCTCACAGCATTTAACTTCAGCCCACACTGAAGTGCTTTCACAGGTATCAGCCCAGCTATTTTCAGAACTAAATCCCCTGGGAGAGATTCCTGTTTTAGGTTATTTTTTAGGCAAGGAGATTCCAACACAGATAGAATCATAGAAAATCCATAACATGAATAGCTAGCAAAAATGAATTTGCAAATCTCAGGTTCACATTCCCTGAAGGGTCTGAGGAAATGAAATAGTATTTCAAGAAAATGTTGTATTCCTCAAAAAGGTTAAAAAATAAAAAAGAGTAATGGAAGCTCTTTAGCCCTTTGTTACCTTGGTGTTTAACAGATTTTGGGATGATTCTATTAGAGTTTCTCTGTGGTACAGCCTGTCTTTATCGGTGCCTTATAAGTAACCAGAAATCTGCCCAGTTTACACCTCCAAGAATACAGGGAGATTTTGAAGACCCAGAAGGATCTTTATTAGACCAGGAAAAATAGACAAGGTAATTCAGAGCTCCAGATAAGCAGCAATTCTAATTTCAATTGGGTTTATCACAAGCACTATCTGTTATTGTAAGCTTCTTTGATTATTTTTTTCTTTTTCAATCTGACTGCTCTTCAGAAAAAGATTAGAGCACTTTCAAATTCTCAGAACTGAAGAAGTAACACAGGTTGAGTCATCTTCCGCCAACAATGTTTCTAAATTAGACTATTTGAAGAAGAAGATATCTGCAGGATTATATAGTACAGCAGAGATATCCCCAGAAATTGCAACAAGCTGACAAAAAAGTGAAAAGCATTTTTCTCAGCTCTACAGAACGTGAACACATCAGCTCCTACACCATTTTGTTCTCTGCATTTCAAATCTGAAAGTGAATATTGGGTATAAATGATGTAAATGAAAGGGCTCAAGTTTTATCAAAGCACAAAATATGTGCCAGATGAATTGCCACACTGTACTGGGACACCATAAATCAAATCCTGCTTGCATGAGGACCAAGCCCTGGAAATCAAGGTGGGAGGGTTTAAAGATGGGGGTAGAAATTGTTTATTGTTAGTGTTAGAAAAGAGCGACTTTCAGCGTGTGTGCATGCTTTTTGTCACCAAACAAATTAGGAAATGCTGTACAATCTGATTTTCCTTAGCTACTGGTCTAAGTTCCATTAAAAACACACACACACACACACACACAAATAAGCAACCAAACAAACAAACAAAATCCTAATTTTTAACCAGTAATTTATGGAGAATCATTTATAGTTTGAAAGTTTAGCATTTGCTCATCTCCAGGATGAGAAATGTTCTCTCTACATAGAAAAATTTCCTCTATTTGTGGATATCCACTGAGTTCACGGAGACCTCCAAAACAGGGGGAACAAAAGGTGACTGAGGAGAAGACACAAACCTACATAGCACAAGCTATTTTCATCATAGTTTAACAGAAAATATGAGCAGCAATGAAGTTTATCATTATATGGTATAATCAAAATTGAAACACTGTGAAATCTTGTTTGGCAATAGTTTTCCTTTGTAAGAAATCCAAAAAATAAATTTGACATTCAATTTCAAGTTTATTTAAATATAGTGCTTTGATTTTTCATTTTCAAGTAACTTTTCTCTTTTGAAAACATTTCTTTATGGGGTTTCTTTCACTAGCAAAGAATTAGAAATAAAATTTAGCCATTTCAATTTAGCTACTGCATTTATTTTTCCTTTTGAATAAGCATTAATGAACAATGTTCAAAGTTTTGCATTATGGTCTGATTTGGAAAAAA
>VWZN01002261.1:45081-74106 GCA_013396955.1 Regulus satrapa
ACAAAACATTACCCAGGGGAAAAAAAGGACCTGCAATTTCCAACATTATTTTGCATCTAAGCTTCTCTCAGCAGACCCAGATATTGATCGAGCCTCTCTACCAGGTCTTGTCTTCTGTACAATCACTCTTGTAAGGCTGACTGGTTACTGAAGTCAGTTTAGCTTTTCTGAGACACAGGTAGCACCTGCTTTGAGGTCCCTGGCCCTCCTTATTTTCACAACACACCCATCCATGGATGTACAAATACAGGACAAACCAGAACTTTCCTCACCTGCAGTAAGGGAACGGCCCCAGGCCGAGCTGCACTGCTTCCCCAATGCTGTCAACGTGAAGCTCTTGGTACAGCAGGTCTGAATTCCAAGGCAAGCAGCTGTGGCCAGTAATGGTTGTGTTGGCTGTACCCCTGTAATCTTTGCCATTGCCAATGTAGCACCGTTGGCTCGGGACTGGCAGAGGAAGAGACTGGTCAGGTATCAATGCTAATGTCAGGGTAAATACTCACTTCACAGCTGAGGTCCCAAATGAGAGCCAGAGGGCCCAACTCTGTAGTGCCTTCCAGCTTGCACAAAACCTGAATGTACCAAACAAGGATTTTTTAATTTTTTTTTTTTTAATAAAGAAAAAAGGAACCCAAGAAGTTAAAACCTCTGCTTGAAATTAGTAGGAAGTTAACCTCATTTTACACAAGAGGCAGGATGGCAGAAAACTAGACCTAAAATTTGTATTGTGTGTGGAAGATTTCAGACAGCAATCTGCAGCAAAGTCAGCAATATGGCTGGGATTCCTCTGGTCTAATTTTAGACACAACTGAGCTCATATCTGGAGGCTCCCTTTTCAGCTAATTAAGAGAAACTGAGATTTCTAGTGCCAAACTGATCCAGCCTCTTTGAAGTAACTTTTTTAAGATAAGCTGGGCCCCATACACTCCTGTCCACCTGGACTGTATCTCCATTGAAAATATAGGGTGCTTAAGGCAACCAGCAACAGAGATACAGTGCTGAAAATAATCCTGCCCTGCAAGTGTTTCAAAGGCCTGATTTTTGAAAATACTTCTTTTAATGGCCTCATATGTACCCATATATACACACACACATATATGTATACACACACACACTATGCTCATATGTATTACAAACATGTAACTGCAGGTTGCAGATACATCAATCTTTCAAACTTCTAACTAGTAGGTTGAATTTTCTTATTCGAAACCCATGTCTTTGTCACCTGCATGTGGGCTATTTCTTGAGATAGGTCTAACACATACATATTCTATGATCTATATACTCAGCTGCCAAGATCTATCAACAGCACATACCAGCATTATGGCTGAAAAACATATGGAGATGCATTTGTATACAAATAGCTACACTGAGCAGAAAGCCTACACCTCAAAACACAGCTAAGAGTATCCCAAAGGAAACACAAAACCATCTAATGCACAAAGAGGATTAATTGTGACCGAGCCTCAGAGGGTTTCTTGTCCCAGCCATGTCAACGTGACATGTCCTTGACATGTCACAAGACTGGTGGAATCTTCTTCTAAACTTATAGACATACTTAAAGATATAACATCACTGGCCAACTGTTTAAAAACACCCTCTGAGGATGATCCATCACAGCACACAGTGCAGACAGCCATTGCCAAAGATATGTTTATTTTGACAGAATAAGGTGACATATGAACCGGGGCACATAACCAGGACTGAGATCATGAACCACAGCTCTGAACTGCTGCTGTTAACTACCCTGCCAAGTCATCAGTGTAGTGACAGACCTCAAAACCACAAGCAGGCATATGGCATAAATTTGGGAGATGAAGGTCAAGAAGTTTGGTGGAAAAACATTAGTTAGCATACGAACACTTAGCTAAACCCACTTTCTAACTTGGCCTGGCAGACACTTCTGACATGCTGAGACCACATTCTCTCCCACCCACAACGTGAATCAAATTTCCTTTATTCAATGGCTACAAATATAACATTAAATCAAACCCATATTTTAACAACCATAATCTAGGACCTCACAGAAAATAATTTGTCTAGCATTTGTATTGTTAGCAAGAGTAACCAATTCTCAGAAAACCTTCCATTTATATTCTGAGCAAGTTGCAAGTTGCACTGCTTTGTTTCTTTGTTTGCCTGAAACAGCATCATGAAAATACACAATCATGCAATATGCTAATTTTTTTCATTTATGTAGGGAAGTTCCAGGTCCTGTGTTTATTCTACTGTACTTATTGCATTCAGAAACAATTTAGAGTAACTACTTCTATGAGAATGAAACAAGAAATTGTATTTCAGTATAGACCCTGAGCCATATTCTGCAATATCAAGGGTTTGGACATCTTGCAGATGGTGTTTACAAGTTGTGCTTATCTTTGTCAGGCTTAAAATCCAATGTATCTTTGTTTCATCAGGTCTGCCAGTCATTGCTAAAGCTGCCAACATATTTTAACTGAAAGAATTTGGCTTCTTTCTAAATCATCCCTCACGTTCTCCTTCTGTAGCTAAGAAGTTTAGATTACATCTTGCATTTGTTGATGGGAACAGTAACATCTCTCAAGAATTTTCTTGTTTCTTTTTGGTTTTATAAGGAGTATTTTAAACATAGGAATAACTTGACTTAGTCCTCTGTCTTGTGGAGAGGCTCCAGTTGTTTCATCAGTAGCATTCCATTGGTCTGTGCTACACTCCAAAAACCTTTACCTGACTGGCTGGCAGCAGCACCATGGTACCCACTAATGCCACGAGAAGTATCTGCAAATCTTTGTACGTTTTATCCCCTGCAATTCAGGAAAAACAGATTTTAAAAATATCTCTGCAATTATTGCAGTAGTATAGATCTTTTGCCACTGTTACAGCACTGAAAAACTCTCTTTTCCCCTCTTTGTCAGAAACAGTGTGTAGGTGGTCTGCTTTCAGCAGTTCTTAATGGATTGCTCTGACTGGGAATTGTTCAGTCCCAAATCCATGTACCTTCCACAATGTCTCTTAACTCTGAAACATATTTATTTGTTTATGTGCAAGAAAGTCATGGTGGATGTAATATGTGTTTTCTTGTTCATTCACTTCCTTGTACTACTACCAATCACTGCTAAGAGTAGAAATGGCCCAAACTTTCAGATAATGAAAGTTTTGATGCAAATGCAGATTAAACTTGCACTGTAGTCTTATGCCACTATCACCCCTGTTCATTTCTTTTCATAAAAAATATTATTAAAATTAAAAATTAGAAATAGTTCCTTGTTGTATTTTATTTTTAAAATCCGAGGTATTTCAATAGGTCATGTGAAATATTTCAAGTGTTAAGATTTTATATGTTATAAGCAAGTCAAAACAAATCTTTGCCTTTTTCAATAAATAAGTTTTGGGTCTTAAAATTAACAGAAACCTGAAATAGCAGTTATCCAACCAGTTGTAACTGCTAACTTCCTGAAAGCATTTCACAAGGCTTTTTGTCTCCAGATCTTGTTTCAAGTCCTGTAGTTACATACCTGAACAATTTTAGGAGTTTCTTTTGGAAGTCTCTGCAGAAAACAAAGAATCTTTCACATTTTCTTTTCCCAAAAACACCTCACCATCAATTTCCCTGATTTTTTTAAGCTTTGAATGTTTTGGGGTTTTTTCAGATACACATCAGCTGTTTCATTCTATTTATTAAAAAACGTTTTTCCACCAATGGGTCTGATTCTGGGACAGGATGGCTTAAAGTAACCCTTTCATTCATCAATGTTTTGATTTACCCCTGACCAACATGCAATGCATTTATTAAACACAATGTAGGTTTTTTTAATTGCTTTGTATAAGCTGATGGCAGGAACAGAGAGGGGGGAAGAAGCAAAGGACATATCCAACCTAAACCTCCCCTGGCTCAGCTTCGTGCTGTTTCCTCAAGATGAACAGCAGTGAACAATGATGTTTGATTCCTCAGCATTACAGGATGTGTTGCTCTTCAAGCCCTGATATCCTTTCAAGAGTATAAGCCAAATTTCCTTTCTACATGAGTTCAGACTCATCAGATGGCTGCAGAAGGGTTTGTCTCTTCTTCATTCAACCAGAAGTGCCCTGATCTCCTTTTCTGTGAGATGCCCTCGGAGTTGAAAGGTGTGAAAGCCTTTGATTTCAGGGAGCTGCACTTCCCCTGCTGCACAGGCAGCCAACCACTTCTGTGGGCTGGCAATAAATGCATGAGAGAAAGGAGTCCCCAGTACTCATGGAGATTGCTCTTACAGGCATCTCATTTCATCACATTATGCTCTGTAACACAACTCACACAGACACACACACACCCTGCCAGGTGTTCTGAAAGCAACAAGGCAAATATTTCTGTGCTAAGTGAAACAAGCACCATGAAGAGAACTTTGAAAGGCATCCACATGACTCTAGTACTGCTTGCTAAGGAAGATTTCACTTATAGGGCATCCCTATGCCACTGAAAATCTTTGTAAATATCTAGGAAGGTGCCCGAGAGGGCACCAGACTGCACTGAAGAAACCAGTTGCCATTTTTATCCCTTTTTAGTGATGAGAATTTGATGTCTGATGACATGGGGCAGAGTACTGCATGGCAGCAGCACCAGGACTGGACTGTTCCTGGCTTAAAGCAAATTGCTTCACATTTTCCAGCCTGTCTATTGGCAGCAGCCACTGTGGCTTTCAGAGTTTCAAAATTAATAAGCACATACCACAAGTGAAATAGAAGGGGATCTTCTATGTATCTATATTTCAATATAATTTGATCATACTGTCATAATATTTACCTAGATTTCAATATTTCTGTTTGGGGCCATGAACAGCAGATTGCATACATACATAACAAATAATTGATTCAAATAATTGTGCCGCTTTCTGGTTTATTGGCTAGTAGCAAAACCTCTGGACAGCACCTAACACTGGAATGAATCCCCACTGAAGCTGTAGTCTGATTATGATAAAAACAATTTGTCTGAGCTAAAAGTTAGGCAGAAAGGTGGAAAATTTGGCATACTTTTGTAATCTATAGATCTAACAGAAAAATGTAAAACAAGGATGGATTTAAGACTGTGAAAAAAAGGGATTTACATGCACAAAAAAATTTCTTTAAGTTGCATCCTGACATAAGGATAGCACACTGCATTTACTGAAACTAGACTTATTTTTTTATATATTTCTTCTTCAAAGTGTCTTTGTATCTTCATACTTGACAATGCTTAGATCATCTGAGATAACATTGAAGAGACATATCTGTTATAAAAGCTAACATACAAAGGTACCTTCTAAATAAGTTGAATTCTTTAATATAAAAGTTTAAATCTGTACATCTATAGTCTCTGCAAGTATTTTCTTATAGCTTAGAAAAGTAATATCCTAGGTAAGATGAAGGACTGGCTCTTTTACCATTTTATTTTTCTATTTATTTTTCTATGTATTATCTTCAATTCTAATACAATATTTGTGATTTACAGAGTCATAAATGCAATCCAATAGGTAGGTATATAAAGCTAATGGGAGCAATGCATTTAGGAAATAGGTTGTCAAGTGCTATGGGAAAGAAATTCCAGCAAGAACAAGCCAATATCAGTGCTATATTACTTTGACTGTTGCCCAGATTGTCATACAGGATTTTCAAGAATATCTGAGTGATAATTCATAGTGAAATTATGATTAGTGAAATTATTATTAATTAATAGTGAAAGCTTTCATCCTTTTGAATATACTTGTAGGTCCTGATGTGCTTAGAGTATGAGCCAAAACAATTCTCTGGGCAGGAAAAGGAACAGACTGTGTAGCAGTTAATGATGGTCAGCAGATGAGCAGCTGCTCTGCAGACAGGCTGTAATGACAGGTGGGGATCTCTTGAGCCCCCAAAGCATCCAGAGTGGACTGAGAGGAGAAAGCAGGAGAAGGGAGAAACAGACAATACAAACAAAGTAATCGAAGGATGAGCGGCATCACATCTTCACCATCTTCCCTTCAACCACCTTCCTGACAACTATACAGGACAAGAGATTGCATGGATCAAGAGGTGTCAGTCCCCTGCACTGCAAGAGATGTCCCCTCTGTAAAACATAACGAACTGAAACCACTGTCAGATCTCAAATAAATAAAAAATAGGATTAAAAGCCCCCTAATGGCTTTCAATTAACCAGAACCTACTGCTGCCAAGTCAGGCATTCTCAGAAGAGTAAGGACTAAGCAGCTGCTTCATATTAGCATCTGCTAATATTAATCATATTAGTTTATACCAGGATTACAATCAAGACGTGATCTAAAAAGGCAACACTGTAGGAATACAGAGGAAAACACAGAAAGCTTAGTGCCTATCAGCATCTAGAAAATGCATGTCTATGTAAAAATAAAGAAGTCCTCCTTGGATCTTGAACCTATCCTGTCTCTGACCAGAGAATTTTTTTCCTCTTCTTTGGTATCTGCCTTATTTCTCAATCCTTACAGAGGTAGTCCTTGCTGTATGCCATGCTGCTACCAGCATAGCTCGTTAGCTCTCCTCTCTAGCCCACATTTGGCAAGGTGTCAAACACAAATTACTAGTCCATAACCTCCATGCAAACAGTACTTCCTTCTTCATTTTTGTTTTTCTTTACATTAGCCAAAAGATTTCTTATGTTCCTAAAACCATAAAGAAGGTTGAGAGATAAGAAGAGCCTGTCTATCATTGCTCACATCTCCCACCTCCATAAATGACATGGAACGGTTGTTTTGCAAAGCCACAGCTGTCTCTGGTCCCCTGTTCACCATCCCCTAGAGTGGCACTGTCTCAGTGCAATAAATCAGAGTGGACAGTGCCACACTCAGCCATTTCTCCATCTGCCAGTGCCTCCTACCATTGATCATTGCAGGCAACAGTCTACTGGGCAGAGTTTTTATCTATGTAACTCCAACATTGTCTATTTTGGTTTTTTTAATAATTCAAAATCTGATAAAAATCCAACCCACCATTAGTATTTCTGCAGTGATTTCCTAGGCTTTCTCTACATTATCCTTGCATAATTAACCCATGCCTTCCCTCATTCAAATTCCGTAGTGACATATAAAACTTGCCCTGTGCAAATAACATAGTCACCTCTCCAAGACACATTAATACATAATTTTGCTTTTTCATCTGCTGTTCCATCCATTTTTCCACAACTATGTAAAAAATAATTACTTCATTCTTTTTCAGTCTTGTTTCATTAGTAAGCCTAGAACATCATGCAAACAACAAGCATCTTCTCAGCCCCACTTAGGAATTCTTTCCAAGTCTGACTTACAGACCTACTTGTCCAAGGTCAGCAGGGGACTAACTGACCAGTTAAGCACCCATTTATCTTGGCAGCCACCTGACCTTGTTATTATATCTTACTCTGTTTCCCCCTGCATTTCTAGAAAGTAAAAAATTAATCACTAATCCAAAAGCATTCTAGTACAGGGTAAATATAAAACAGAAAGTTCATTATCTTCTGTCTTCTTCAGAAAAAAAAAAAAATAATAAAATTAAACTTTCCTTCCAGCCTCCAGAGCTGAATTTCCTTTACTAAAGTAGCTTTTCTAGTAGAAAACTGCCAACACACTATTTCAGTAAAAGAACCACTAAAAAGGTGGGTTTGCTGTCATTTTTGCTAATTCTATTGCCTCAAACTCCCCCAGTTTAACCCTCAAAGATGTGGCCAAGAAGGGTTTTTTTCCTGTATGTAATTATATATTCAGCTATTCTATCATCTTCCTTTTTTGAAAATCTTCAACCTATTTCTGACATACACCACATCTCCTTACATAACCAGAAGCCTTCCACAATTAGCATTCCAACTCATGCTTTCTTTAAAGGTATGGTACCCCTATAATTCAATTATCCATAGCCTAATGAGAAAATACCCCAAACACTTCAAAGCAGAGTTTTCAAAAATATTTTCCCCGACTTCATATTTCATTGTGACCAAAGTATTATGAAAACCATTATGGCTACCTAAACCTTAATCCAAAGAAAACTCAAAACTCCCCTTTGCAGTGCTCCCAGTACACTCAAACCTAGTTCAACCACAACCACAGCGAGCAAATGCTTCAGGAAAAACCTTGGTGACTAAGTAAACAGAATAAAGATACCCCACTAACATATCAGAATATAAAGAACGAAGAAGAATAAATCAAGAATAAATTTCAAATACAAATAACAACAAAAACAGTAACAAAGCAGTGGCAAAAAAAAGGAAGTACTTTTACATGGAACTCTGGAAAAAGAGATATTCATTTCCATTCACATATTATCAACTAAATCAAAAAGTGTGAATGCAACCATGGGCTTTCAACCACAGAAACCTAAAGGCACTAACCCCTGAAAAAAAAATTCTACATCTCCTTCCTTTATGTTTTAACTTCCTTAAATGACTTCATAAATGCACATTATAATGAATTATCAGTGCTCTGGACAGATAACTCCTCCTCTGTCTCTAGCTGTGATGCCTTTGAGTTCATCCAACACCTCCGCCATGGCTCCTATCTGTTCAAAGAAACATAAAATGTCAAAGTAATTTTGCAATTACATATTTATAACTATTTGTCATCATTTATCACCTTCAGTGAGGCTAAATATTTCTAAAGTTAATTATCTAACAAATAAATTTGCTCTCCATTCCCATGCCAACCTAGGCTAAAGATAAAATATTCCACTCACATCTTTCTCAGGTTTCACTTCTTGCCCACATTTACCAGTGCTAAAGTGGTTGGATTTGGGCCCTTTTGATAACTTTCTGTGTTCAATGAGACAACCATTGCTGCTCATGATTGGACAAGTGATTCTGAATCTTCACCTAGAGCCTGGATTCAGAGCTGTCTCAGCAAGAGCTGTTTCCAAAGAGAATGCAGCTACTCTTTCAGCACAAAATCCTTATTTCTGAAAAGAGGTGCATATTTAGGGGCAACTATTGTGAATTTAACTTAATTAAAATGGGTCCTTGAACAATTCTAAATAGCATCTGTTTGGGGAGAGATTGGTTGGTTGGTGAGGCATCTAATTTCCTTCAAAATTAAACTTCACTGAAATCCTATGCATATAAACTGTCTTAGAACACTTTTCTAAATGGCAGTTCTTTCTTTGGTACTGAAAGTTTCTTCTTTAAGAAGAAAATAATGTATTATCACAAAGAATAGAAATCTATATTAGAAACTGTCTTTTGTATATCAATCTCCTTTGTTATGAATATCTCCTCTGTTACTTTTATCACCTCTCTTTTTTTTTAAAGTCAGCTCATAATTTTCCAGTAGCTATATGGTCATTTATGATAATGGCCTAGAAATATATATATGTACACACATACCTACACACACACACACACACACACACACACACACACACATATATTGTTTGCAAGAGAATTATTGTTTGCAAGAGAATTTTAAGATCAAAGATGAGTTTTGAGTACTGACAGGGACACTGTAGTCCAAAAAGTAATGGACAGATAAATATGTGTCTTTAAAATCACAAAAGTTATGATTATTCTGTAACTCACTGTTCAAAGGAGAAGAATAAAATTACCAGGCAGTAGATTTTTTTTGTTAGCAATAGAGAATACTTCTTTTCATCACATCTATTTATATTCTGGAACTTCTTCACATGGGATGCTATGAAAGTGAAAAGCATAAAGGAGTACTAAAGAGTTTAGACAAATTCATGGAAAACAGAAAAAGGTCTGACTGATGTGATGGTCCAAGCATGTGCTAAGTAATTCCTCAGCCAAGAGAAGAGTTTCTCAGTATTTTCCTGCTGGTTCTGCTCCTCAGTCTACTGTACCAATGCTTGAGTCACAATGCACACAGGACTTAGGCTGGTCTGATGCATGAATGATAGGACTTCATTTATTAATATTTGCTGAGTAGAATGTTAGGATAAATTTGCTACTTTCCCATTAGACACATATGAAGGCTGGTTATTCTTTGTGTAAGTCAAGGGCAGAGGACATCAGAGATACCTCAAACACATTACAGCTCAATAACAGTCTGGGAGACTTCTTGCTTATTAAATTGATTGATTGATTGTTTTCTACTTTACTAATTTTTTTTTAAATATAAGAAGACATTTTTACATCACACCTTTGCTTTAAGCTTGCCTCTTTAACTGATAATTCAGAATAAAGTACACTTTGGAGAGGAAATACCGTAACACTTTTTCAGAAGCAAGCATTATAACCACCAGCTATTCCAACTAAGGGGATACCTCATGTCCTGCTAAACAAGGGAAACTATACAAAACAGTAAAAAGGAAACAAAGGAAAAAAGCCATTTCTGTTCACTGCATCAAATTGAAGGGTCAAATAAAAACTTAATCCAACAAATATCTTTAAATAATTTTTGAGTGCTCAGAGAATACAAACCTGTGGCACTTTCACCAGAATGCCATTGCCCTTCTGTGGTGATACTACCAGGTCAACAGACCTGAAGACTCATTTTTAGTCATTCATTTAGAATGACTAAATCATGACGATGAGTTTTTTTCTTTTTTAAGACTCTTTGCAAGGCCCCGACACGTAAACACAATCCTTCAGTTCCCATTCCGTGGAGGGGTGTTAGGCAGCTGAACACAGATGGATTGTAAGCATCCAAAGCCACTTGTTTAGCAAACCAAATGTTTGCTTTATTATTTTCAAGTAATCAAAGAGCACCTGCTTACTTCTTGTTCTAAGCTAGTCAGGCAGAAACCGGTATGACAGCTACAACACTGCCATCCTGATATTTATGATCTAGGCCCTGCTGGGTGAATGTCTCTGCATCATTGCTGCTTCAGGCAGGGGAAGCTGATAATAAAAACAGGAATTGGAAAAGCAGTTTAATGTGGAAATGAGCAGAGTGCAGCCCTGTTCTGCTTGGCTCTTCCGTTGTTAAATGTCCTCAAATGCACAATACAACAGTGCCAAACCCACCAGACTTACACCAAGATGAAAACCCCAAATTCTGTCTGCCTGTAGGTTGTTATACTTACCAATATTGCAATACTTCCCTGCATAATTTTCTTTGCAGTCACATACTATTTTCCCAGTGGAGGTAACCATCTTACACTCTCCACCATTCATGCAAGGATCATGAACACAACCTACAAAAACACAATGAAAGATCAAACCAAAGGTACAAATTATTGAAGAGAATCAGTCCATTTTAACTTACTCTAGTGCACCTACCCTGTGCATATGCATCTGGGGGAAGTTTTTCTTTTTTGCTTATCTCAGACCTACACTTGTGATAAATTAAAGAAAAGGAAACTCGACGGATTTCTGCCCACTAAGGTCTGTCTCACTGTTTTCACTACTATTGGATAATGTCAGCTATTGAAAGATATTATCAATGAACAATAGGTAGAATGGGGGTGGTGATTATTATTACTAATGGTGATGGTATTAAAACTTCTTTCTCTGTGGAGGGTTCTGAGTTCCAGGCTTTACCACTGAGCTCTCTTAGAATTCATAGTAATGTATCTAGTAGGAGTTCAATTAAATATTCAGGATCTGTGATTGTGAAGTATTAAGTCTTATCGAATTTCCTAACTCTCACATGGCCTCTCAATGTCCTGGAAAACCACTGACTCTCCCTACTTTAGTTTCCACTTACATAAGGTGGGAATAAAAGCACCTACATATTTCAAAGGGATTTATGAACCTCATTTGTACTGTAACTTACTTATGAATCTGAGTAGGGTAAAAGCCAGACTGGCTAATGGAATTACCAGAGCACATATATAAGTGAGGGACATGGTTTGCTTTCCAACGTCTCTCCTCCAAATGAAAGGTGCTGTGTTGACTTCCTCTGATGGGTGACAACCCAAAGTGAATCTGCTGTGCTGGCTGGCCAGGGTGTTGGGGTCCTGGCAGACCCTAAACAAGGAGGAGGCTTCATAATGTGAGCATCACTGCTGCCAGGAACGGACCAAAAATCATGGGGACTCTGAGGCCAACGCAGGCCTTGTGGGATTGTGGAGGAGGGTAAAATTTACATGCTGGCAGTTTAAAAGTGGGATGGCCTTGGGAAGAAACACAGAGGTGAAACAGTAATATGAAGTGATTGTTGGTGTGAAAGGTGGGCTTATTGGGCAGGTTATAGTTTTTGAGAAAAAATTTACCACTTTTACTATATAACCTGTTGTATACATGCTGCAGATCAGGATTTCATCCCTCTCAAAAAAAACCACTGAGGTGTGTCCCTGAAATTCCTCATAATTCATATAGTTGCTTCCTCAAATAAGGATGGACACACTGAAGGGATTTCTTGTGTAGGGAAGGGTCAGTATAACCACTCAGTCTTGGAAAGGAAAGCTAAAATGGTGTCTTTTAGAGAGGGTACATGAGCTGCAAGGGCAGCATTAGGGTATGTAACACTGCTCAGGCTTTAATACCCTTACTGTCCTTTATCCCCACTCCATGCAGAGCCATAGCTGTGGTACAGAACAGTGCCTTACTCTTGTGTTCCACTCGCCCACACTCCATCTGGCCATTCACACACAGGCACTGCTCCACTTCTCCTTGTTGGACTCTTGACCAGCTCGCACCCACATCAAAAAATTCGTAGAGACTGTTGTCAAAACATTTCTCTGAAATGAAGTTTTACAAACAACACAAGTTTTCATATGTTATTTCTTGCAAAGAATGGCACCACAATCTCTGTTATCATTCCCTGCTCATCCCTTTTTTCCTGTTGAGCAGATCTGTGTTTGTTAACAGTGCTTCTCAAGCTAGCCAGCCTCTATAGTGTAGAGGCACCGAGCCGATAGAGCAGCAGCTCCAGGAACCTCAGGACACAGGTGGCTTTCTTCTAAAGCCCTGTGAGCAGGACAGCATCACTGTACTCAGTATGTGCATGTACATAAAGGATAAGGCATCATCTGAAATCGTGCTGCTTTTTCATATCTCTGTGCATTGCCTACTAGATATTAGTAATTTCCAAACATGCAAGGGATATTTAATTCTTAAAAGCAGCAAAGGAAGGGGAAGAGGCTTTTTGTGTTTCACATGCTCAGAGCACACTTAGATTTATAATTGTACAGTCAAGCTGTTTTCAATTGTCCTGTCAGGAATGGATTGTCTGTCACAGCCGTTTGGAAATCCACCTACACAAACATTCGTGCTGCAGTGGTCTCTCCCATCACAACAGCACTACCTTTTCATTAAGCAAACATTAATGAGCTCTACTTGCTATTCATATTTCATGTTGTTACACTCGTAGTAGAAGATACTTACTCAGCTGACAGTCCTCGCCTGTGAATTCCTCAGGACAGGTACAGTGGTACATCCTGTGGCTGTGAGTGAGAGAACAGGTCCCTCCGTTTTGGCAGGGGTTGTGTGCGCAGTGATCTAGATCAGCCACATAAGAATTTGTTTTTAATAAGTATGGTATAAGTCATGCTTTGTCCTTTTACCTCCACAAACTCTTTTGGTTCAATCCTCAGTGGATACTATCTGAGGTAATACCATCATCCATTGAGCTAATACCACCTATTAACGTAAAGCAAAGTTTGTCCAACCAATTTGCAGCTGGAAACATATTTATCCAGCATTTAAAAACCAGGAGGTACATCAGTGAGCTGAACCTTCTCCCCCCAGACAAAGCTGTCGGAAGGGGGTAGGTCCCGGCACGCCTGCAGTCACCAGAGCTGGCACCGCGGTGGGGAAGAAGACGGGACAGGTGCCCACAAGATGGAGCTGTGCCTTTGCACTGGGGAGGGAGGAAGGCTGCAGCTCTGCCTCTGCCCGGCTCCCCGCCCTGCGACAGCCACCCCCGCGACCCGCACCTCCTTCAAACTGCGCAAAGGACCACCCTCGGCAGAAGAATTTGTTGTGGGACTTCGGGTTTTGCCTTAAACTCATGGATAGCTGGAAACAAGGGGAAATTACGAAGCAAACTACGAAGTACATCCCAGTAAATCACGCCAAGAAAGATGCAAACTGGACCAGTTTAGCATATCTCCATTTACTAGGGAATTTTCTGAATGAGGGGAAAAAATGTGGTGGGAGAGGAGGTAGGTGCCAGGAAAACTCCTGCAATAGAAGCTTTACTTGGTACTGTGCAATGCAAAAGTAGTAAGAGTTGCTGGTCGGGCAGTGTTTCTGATTTCAGGCAGTGCCAAGGGATGTATCTCCCCTGAAGTTAATCCACAGCATGTTTGCACCTGCTCCAGAGCTGGCCCAACAGCTTGTCTGCATTCAAATCTTCACTTCTAATGCCAGTCAAACTCTGCTAGGCCATCTGCAGGGTTACTCAACCCAGGTGCTTCTTCAGCTAGTCAGTGTGTCCTGAGCATGGGATGGAACATGTAGAGACACAGGCACACACGAACAGGGCTGAAGTGAAGCACAAAGGGTGCATCCTGAAGTTTGCAACACCAGTGTAAATCTGAGGTTCCTCTTCAGGGATCAAAATATTTACTTCAGAAGAGAGTGATGTAATTCCTTTCAGATAGCAAGTCTGGGTGTATTCACTGTTAGTTTCAATCCAGGATAACATCAAGGGAAAGCAAGTAAAGTCAGTGACATTCCTACTCTTCCTGCTGTTGATAGTTATGAAACTTTTAGTGCTGTAATGTTTCCTCAAAGGAAAATAGTGTATTTCCTATTCCCACTACATCCAAACCATGACCTGATCTCCAAGCTATCTTCTGCTGTAACAAATGCTCAAGAAATTTTTTGTACCCTTGTTAAATCTGCAAAAAGCACTTCCACTCATCCGTTTCTTTCTCAATCTGTCCCTCACTACATCCCACCCACCATTCCAGTCTGACCTTCCAGGCATGTTCTGTGTAGCTTCACATCTTTCCTGGAGTCCAGGAACAACTTCTGTTCATCAGCAGATGGACACATCTCGGTTCCCAGTGGGGAATCCTGCCCACTATTAGCTGTACATTAGCTGGGCAGTGCCAAGTCCAGGCTTTCTCAGCACAATCCAAAGCACCCTCACAGGTAAAACACTCCATGCTTGCTAGCCCTCATCTCGACTGCAGCTTTACCTCACCAAGTCTTTGCTAATTGAGCAGTAGCCTTGTCTCACCTTTCTGCCCATATTTCCCAACAGAAGCTTTCTGTTTCTGCCAGCTACCTTCCTTGGAGCTCCTCCTGGGATGATGCCTCTTCCTCTGGCCTGCACAGCCCACACCACTCTACTACTTCTTCCCATATCAGTCCAGAGGGATCTTAGAAATACTGTCTGGCAATTTTCTTTCCTGTGTTTGGGTCTCCCTGGGGTTTTGGCCATTTGTCCAAGATTTCCAGACATTCAGAGAAGTAGTCCTACCAGACTGACCAAAATCTGGAAGTCCCACCTATAGGGGCATTTCACATTTGTGGATATTTATATATGTGAGCCATGCATGCACAGCCCAGCTGGCCCTCGTGTATGCAGTACTATCACCCCCCTCCAGCAGAAAATTCCTACCCAAGCTGCACTTCATCCTAAAGCTAAAGACTTCTTGGTTAAACTTTCCCTTGAATTTGGCAGACGTATTTTCTTGGATCAAAGCCTCCAGCACTTGCTTAACATTGATTTGTAAGCACCTCCAACATTTTGAAGTTGACTTGTCACGTACATGTGCTATTCTTGGCCTGGAGAGAGTTTGTGCTTCAATCTTTTTTCCACATGCCAATGGAGACACTGCTCACCAACCTCTTATGGCCAAAGGATACTCTCTCTCTGAAATTCCATTTTTTATCGTTTTTCAAGGAAAAAAAAACACCCAAAATTTAATACTTCATTGTATTTAAAAAAAAAAAATACACATTTTAAAGATCATCATTGTTCAGTTTGACTGCTTATTTCTTCCACAGCAGGCAAAGTTTCTACCTCTTGCTTCAAATTCCCTTCATTCATTATGTTGCTTTTCCTTTCAACCTTGTCATAAGCCTGTTCTCTTTAAACTATGGTTGATGATCTGTTAAATATTTCACAAGTCCAAATACAGTACTTGCTGCTTTAAAAAATCTAAGTAGACTTATGTTTATAAATAAAATAACAGCCAAAAATATTTCCTTTAATTTTTTTTCAAATTTTAAATGCTTCCAGAAATAAAGGAGTTACCTTTTATTTCGCAACAGCCAGCAGTAATCTCTTTTAGCTACCCCACCCTTTTTTCTCTTTCATCTTTCACACATATAACCCTTTTTTTTTCTTCTTTTTGGTTTTTGTTCTGTTTTGTTTTTTTTTTCTTTTTCTTTCCACTGGGAGGAAAACCAGTAGCCTGGAAAAGCCCTCACTGTTGTTAGGGTACATTGACAGAGATACCCTGGCAGGCAGACAGGGCAGCTTTCTTGTTCCAACCCACCCTATCCAACACTGTTGTGGGTAACAAGTTAAAAATGAGCCAGGAAGATCAAAAAGGCCTGCAGGCAGCCAGATGTCTGTCAGAATAATGGGGATAGGCAGACAGAAGGACAGAGGTGGCACAAGGCACCCCCAGATATGGAACAGGAGGCTTGGACAGCTCTTTCAGCTTCTGGAAGAGTTTTCTTGAGTCAGCCAGCTCTCACCATCACAGAGAGAGTTTCACTGGAGGATTAAAGCAGTCACAAATGTTGTAGTCACAGCTACCAACATTTTAAGCTCTGGGAAGCCACTGATGAATAACTAAGTGCAGCCCTTATAACCTGACTCTGTAAGCATGAACTGCCCCTAAAGCCTATGTTCATGTCTGGCACACTTGCATTACAAAGTTATATACATTGCTGCTTGTTCTGGGGCTAGGTCACTGGCCTCTGATCTACTGCTAATCTGTTTTAAAGCCAGGCTGGAAAATAATTTAAAGTAGTTACCTTTAAAAAGGTGATGCTGTGCACTGCTTAATTTTAGACTGCCAGCATGATTCAGCTAATTTGGCTTTTCAAGTGCTCTGGTAGATTGCAATCAGCATGGCAATAAGACTCCTGACACTGTGGAGAACTCCCTGAAAGGGGTTGCTGGAAAAAACCCTTCATTTGAAAGTGGGAAGTGAATATCTAAGGCTATTTGGCATACCCTGCAGACTAAATAAGATGTGTCCCATTTGAAAATAGTGAGATGGCAAAAAGAGAAACATGAACAGCATTCAGACACAGATCCAAAAAAACCCTCAGGGGCATTAAGTTTGAGCAGTGCAACACCCGACTTTTTGAGCTGGTCTCTCACTGTATGAAATTAGAATTCATAAATAAATATAAATATAAATATAAATATAAATATAAATATAAATATAAATATAAATATAAATATAAATATAAATATAAATATAAATATATATTCCTTCTAAAATGGGATTCCCCATCATTCAGGTGATGAAATATGGAGCCAGGAGTACAGAGATAAGCTAAGGCCAGGGACTTACTGAGGACAGGGATGCATATTCCCAGGTGAACTTTGACCCCGTGTGTCAATTAAAGTGACTTTGCCACAGACCTTGACTTCCCCTTTTAGACAGACTTTTGCAATGAGGTAATTGTAGCACTGGAGTGTGGTGACCACATGAAGCCACAGAGCTGTTCAGCTAAGTAATCCTTTCATTATCCCTCAGGACTCCTGCAATGAACATGTCTGGCCTCTTGTCTTCTCTGACACAGCCCAAAGCTCAAGGAAGTCTCGGTTTGAGATTTCCTCTTTCCCAGGAGATCTTAAGAAAGGAAAGCTGGAAGTGATGGCTGTGTTTTGTACAGGGTGTCAAGTGTTTCTGTGCCTTCTAAAAAGTTAGCTGGTCAAACAGACAGAAAATGCAGCTGTGTAAGTGAAGGGAAAGGTAAAAGGCACATCCCAGCCATGAGGGAGGAGAAGATGATCACCTTTGTGTTTAGTTCCAGCAGGAGGTTGGATTTCCATGCTGGCATTACCATAATTTCTCTCCCTGGCTTCGAGTTAGTCAGCAGAGAGTGAATTAAAGACTGTGTGATATTCAGTTTAATGCTATAGTTGTGCAGCATCACAGAGATTATGGAAACAGCTGATGGGAAGGCTTGTTCAAAAGAAATACACAAATAAAAATTGCACAGAAGGCACTGTCCCTCCTTCCTGCAGGTGGCAAAGTAGGGAGACAGGTTCCTGGAGCAACTCAGCAATGGTTTGCCTTACCTGAATGGTCTCTGGAAAACAAAGCACAGTATCCCCAGCTCCTGTCCCGGTCAAAGTTTTGTGTTGTTGAACACCTAAAAAGAATCAAAGGTACAGCTTAGTGCATCTTTAAACAATCTGGATGTTCACACCAAATCTACAGGGCCTTCACACTCTGGCAACTTGGAAATTCATGCTTGTTTTTTTTTTTTTTTCTAATTAGCATCAGTTTCATCCAAATTCTCTTAAGAGCAGAGGAAAAAATATGCTTTCTTTTGTTAAGGTTGCTCTGCTCCACTTCTCTCTTGAATTAAAAACAGATTAAAAATAAAATGTAAATGCAGGACCTGGGATTTTCAATGGCTCCTTCAGAAAAACCCAACATTCTTTCTATTTCTGGGATTAGAAAATTAAAGACAGAAATTTTTTAAAAATCCAAAACAAATAAATTACCACTTCTTTGCTTATTACAAAACAAGCAAAACAGGACCCAGCCCATTTCTGATGCTTGGCAGTTACTGTAATAATCCATGAAGGCTGGAGACCGTCCACAAAAGGACTTTTCAGTGTCAAGCATATTTCACCCTTTTCACACTCAGTTCCTTTAAAACATTCTTATTTTGGAACTTGCAAGATGAAATGAGGAAATGACTGACACAGCGGTGATTTCCAAAGGCACAGATCAAACCTTGCCTTTTTTCAGAGCAGGAGACTGAGTCCTGCACACCCTCACTGGTGGTCTGTTATCTCCATCTGTAATCTGAGGCTCAGAGCACCCCAAGGAGCACTGAGCTCCTATTCCTCTTTTGCAGCAGCAGATTTGGAAGCTTCCCCAAGGACACACAGGTAGCACACGACTGAGCTCAGGCTGAACCTTGGGGGTTCACATCCTGTCCCAGTGCACCATCCAGCAAAACATCCTCCCTAGCCAGTTATATTGCAGAATAATAGAGATCAGCTACCTGACATTAGAAGACACTGGAGTTTATTTGATGTGTCTGATAATCTATTTTCATTATGCATGATTTTACCATTCCTTGAGCAGTTGTGTGATCAAATTTTTCACCCTAGGATGTCACAAGTTAGACTGAAATTTTATTGTAGTGCATGCCTACACTTTAACTGCCCTATTTTCCTGCTTAATTTCATGCTATGTGGCATTTTAAATCCATAATTGCTATGGAGAATCTGAATAGGCTATGTATATTAGGTTTGGTGGCCTCAACTATATAAGGTGCACTAAAAGAGGTGTTTGGTAGTCTGGTGAAGATTAACGTGGAACATAATTAAAGAGGCTGTTCTCTCACAGGAATTAAGGCAGCTGCTGGGAGTTGATGGAAATTCCTCAGAGATCTTTCAATTGGAAATGGATTATGCTTTCTTTAAAGGGCTCTCTTTAAATAGAACGAAGATGAGGAATGAGTTTAAAGTGTCCTTAGCAGAAAGGAGAGCAAGCTTGTGTCACTGTCCAGCAGCAGCCAAGTTCAAAGCAAAGAGGAATCTCAAATTGTTCCATCTTAAATGGGTTTCTTGTTGTCAGAGACCCTGACAGAGGCTTCTTCTACCAGCTCTCCACAACCACTGGTCCTCCCACTCAGTGCTCTCCACGGCCAGCCCTTCCCTATTGCCTTGCCGTGACTACAATGAGGTTGGTCCTACCTTGTGATCCTTGCCTCCCTGCTGCCTTGGTGCAATCTTCTTGCACAGTGACATAATCCTTTTATATTTTCCACCACAGAGCTCACTCTCTGTGAGAATCTCAGCTCATCCTCAAAGCTTTTTCACTAGTCTCCCTCCTTTTTTTTAAACATTTTTGTCTGATCAGAGGCTTAACAAAAATGTGGTGACATTTCAGTCTTGTGGAATGTTACATCCAGCAGCCAAACCAACCCAATGGCCTTATTATTTCTGTATGCTATTTGCAAATGCTCCCACACTCAAAAATTATGGGATAGCAAATATCTTTACATCAGCTTGTCATATAAAATTGCTAACATGAAAGTGAAAACATAAAGACAGAGATACTGAACTAATTATATCAATAAAGTCCACTAAAAGGGACTGATATTTAAATAATATTTTAAATCCATACATGGTAAACAACATAGGAATGGACAAAAAGGGTGTGTCACAGATGAGGCCTAACTGGCAGGCAGGATAAATGGAAAGCAGGCTGCTTTTCCCACCAGGAGCATAGGGAGCCTTAACAATAGGATATTTTGGAGAACAAACAAAGCCCCAGGCCAGAGGCAGACAGCCGTAAGGAAAGAGCTTTGCTGTCATACCTGGTGTTGTCACTATGTTGGAGACTTGGAGATTGTCTGAGACCTTTCTAGGTGTTCCTCTGACCATGAGACACCGTCAGACTCTGCCTGATAACACCAGACCAACCACTACCACCTCCAGGAGAATTCAGAGCCTGATGCTTGACATCTCCCAACTCAGCCCACAGGTATTTCTCCTTTCCATGACTGTCATAAACTCCCCATCTTGTAATCCAGCTGGCCAAAAAGCTATTCTGTTTTCACTCTGTGGCCAACAGAGCAAAAGTTATCTTCTTGTATCCAAGGAAGATGATAAGAACATGTCCTTCCTGCACAGACCTAAGCTCACCCTTGCACAGGGCCCATCCAGAACTCAAGCACAGGATATAAGGCTTCTGCAGGGGAGGAGTCAATACCTTCCAATGTACAGCCAAAATCTCAGGAAAGGTCAGCTACTGCCATTCCCCTTGAGCAGAATCTGAAGAACCCATCTCACCTTGGGACAGGGCACTGGCATCTTCCCTGCAGCCACAGCTTGGTCCCATTCAGAGTACCCCCCACTTTTGCTTCACAAGTGCTCACTGTACCCCCATTTTGTCTGTTCCTACACTGCTCTGTCTTTCTGGAGGTACCAGTGAAATTCAGTAGCAATTCCTGCTATTTTTTTTTTTTCCTCAGCACAAAAAGAAAATTTAGACCATATCTTTAGCAAGATATCATGTAAGACTGGGTAATAGGCCACTGAGTGGAAATTTATCTGTGAAAACAGATTATAATTAAGGGGAAAAGTAATACAGGATGCTGTTAAAGGAAGTCTGTTATTTAAATAGTGCAATTATTTTGTCTTCTTTCCTGTATTTTCAATAAATATTTACAAAAATACAGCTTGTTTGTTGCTCTCAAAGAAAGCAGGGAGAACCTTCTGTGGTCAGGAGCAGATTTATGTTGAAACACAGTACCTGTGTCATACATAGTATGAGAAAACATAAACCTAAAGCAAATTTCAGTGGGGATTGGCCTGCACCGTAAAGTCCTGCGTGTAGTCCTGACTCAAAATATGACCTGAGGACTGAGGACATGATCTTCAATGCGTGAGTCTGTGCTCTCCTGGTCAGGTTTCCTGAATTCCCCAAAGAATCAGTCTGGATGCAGCCTTCCATCATCCCTTATGAGCAGTTTTCAGGAGGCAGGAGCAGGAAGGGCACAAGTCTTTCTGCCTACCAGGTCCCCTAGGATCAGCTATCCAGTGTAGGTCCAACCTGGGTTAATGCCAAGTCACACAAAAAATGCACAGAGCAGGTTTCCCAACTGCCATTCAGGGCGCTTTTCCTGGCATCTCTGCATCTGAAGTCACACATTAAGTCGCTTTTAGCTTATGAGTGATGAGTAAACACTGGTCAGAAGGTCACCCATAGGGTGAAATGGTCTGTCAAATCCAAATAAGTCCAGCTGTCCTCCTCCTTTGTCTCCCTGCTTGTAAATGGCTTTTTAAAAGTCAGAAGCATAAGAGCAAGTTGTTCAAGGTTAGCTCTAAAGTGTGCTCTAACCTTGGACGCCATCCATTCACAGATTTTTCCATTTCTGTGTCCTAACTGGCTAAAAACAAATACACAGTGTCATGTATTAACAGGATTCCTCCTAAGCATTGCATGAAATTAAGTGGTTACTAAGGTCAAACTCTTTGCAGCTACTATTCATCAAAGACAGGATTCAAACTGTTACGTTATTCCAGTTCCCTTTCTTTAGTTAAGTTAGTCTCAAATTCTTGTTTCCTGGAAACTTTTATTAGCTGGGTTGTACCTGTGGATATTGGGGAAATTCTGAGGTGGTTAGCTAGCCTGAAGCTCTCTGTCTATTTGTGTAAGCAGGTTTGTGTTGTGTTGTTTACTTACACCAGCACTTACACTTGAAACAGATGTGTCATCAGAAAGACACCAACAGATCATGAAAAAATTAGACAGGCCAGTTTAAAAAATGAGAGTTCTGTCCTGCCTGGGTGAGTAAAATAAACTCTAAAATATTATCTCTGCCCTGAAAACAGGCAATTGTTTGCTTTTCACACGGCACATCTGGGCATAATTATCACATTATGGCACCCACATATTCTCTGCATTTTGCTTTTGATTTCATTTAATACGTGCCTATCATACAAGTTTGTCTGCAAAGTTTATCTTTTTCATCCAGTGCTTTAATTCAGTAGGGTTCCCACCTCACAGCTCCTACCCCAAAAAGGGATCATGAATACTCCTAACAGCTTCTGCCAAAGTAAAAGGGTAACCTTTGTCCAAAAGGCCTTAAACACATTAGTAGAATAAATCATTAACCAACAAACAAGAGTAATACCTCACTTCTTGGTACTGCTCTGTCCAAAGGGGTTCTGGTGGCAATCTGGACAGAAATTAGATACATGGGGGTGGGGAGAAAACAATTTTCCTCAAAAATCAGACAGTCTCTGCTGCAGTACAAGTACAGCTGCACAAATCAAACAGTGACTTAACCAAGTGCCCTCTCTTGTAGGTGTCTGTGTCTCTCCTTTCTGCCTCAGCAGAGTGTGTCTACCATGTCATTCTATCGGTCCTGCTTTTTCTGTACAAGTTCTTTTCACTCATCTAAGTTGCAGTTCCAATAGGAAGGGCACCAAGAAAACTTTTCTGCAGGTCCTGAGCCTCCTGTGGCTGTGGAAACCCAGTGCCAGGGTTCCCTTCCCCCTGAACATGTCTTTACCTGAGGGCCAGCAGATTATCAGCAGCAGCAGAACTGCACCAGTCTCCTTGGACACAACATCAAGCTCAAGTTAATTATTCCAAAAGCAAGATTAAAGCACTAAAAGGATGACATTTCGTTTGAATGCTGTTTTCATTTATGAGCACTGTCAACTTACCATTTCTTTCTGGAAAATGAATTTGATATACACGTGTAATAAAGCCTTCCACCAAACCGGAAAGGAAATTTGCATAAATGTCCATCCTCTGTAAACACTGAAATGCAAATGCAAAAAACTCATTATGCAGCTGAAAACCAACCCACAAATTATATTATATACTATTATATGAAATTATGAAGATAGATATCTGCAAGTTTTTCAGCTGTACCATGGACTCTGTGTCTCTGCAATGTCTAGTGCATACGAAGAAGCTTAAAATCTTACATAATGACTGAATCAACAAAGATTAATGGACTCTGTGGTGGAACAAAGATCTCAGATCATTTCAGTTCAAAATATACTGCCATTTCTGGTACAGAAAATGCCAATTATATTCATTAATTGCAATTATCACTTCTAATTAGGTAGTATTGCAATTGCATATTAAAATAATTTCTGAAGTTGTATCCTTTCAGGCTCTATATCACATTGTAATATCTGTTTAAAATAATTATGGAACCAGACAGTACAAACCGAAATAGAAACAGTCAGGAAGAAGTAGGTTTTAAAGGTTGGGGGTAGAGTGAGAATTTTGATCATATTACCTTCCCTAAGGGATAAGCAGATTCCTTACAAGTGGGGAGAAACTGATGGGACCAGTGTTTAAAAAGGGCAATCTTTATATTTGCCACATCAGTGATGGCAGTCTAAGGAAGGGTGGTGGGAGTTTAAGGAAGGCTAGTGGGAGTCTATCAGAAAAAAAATCATTCAAGGTGAGTCTTGAGAATGAGAGAGGCTGAAGACAAAAAAGACAATGAAAAACTGTCAGAACTTATTTAACCATTAAACTAAAAGCAGTCTGTTTTGAAATCCCAAAGTCTGAACGGGAAGCCATCCACTGCTGTAAGAGAGAAATGGGGCACTCAACCAAACTGGCAGCACAGCACATTTCCCTTTCTCAGAGACAATGTACGACTGCTCCTTGTCCTGAGCTTACCCCTCCCATGATGTCTGGGGCTCATGCATGCTCCTACAGTATCTGCTAACTTTCATGAGCCCAGACATCTCAAAGAGCTGCTGAGGTCAGTTATTGGCATTACAGAAAATATCATCTATCCCCGTGGTCCAACCCTTTCCTAATCAGTTGGAATTATGGTCACTCCATCTGCCCTAACCTGCTTCTTTATCAATGTGAAATAGCCACTGCCATTCCTTCTGCCACCCCCTTGTCAGTCCCAGTGTTCATTCTCTGAACTAATTCAGCAAATGTTCTGATATCAACTTCCTCTGTCTGATACCTCCCACTATCAGCAGGCAGGAGAGTTGTGAAAATGCATCCCCATTCAGAAGATGCATTGCATCCCAAAGGCCACTGAAGACTGTTATAATCTATAAAGCCACTGCTAATGGCCCAGTGCATGTAATCTTAAACAACAAAAGCACAGGACAAGAAAAGCTTTAAAAATGGAAACTGCAACCCTCTCCCACAGCCAGGATGTCTGATCATTGGGGTGCCATCAGCGCAAATGCAACCCAGACAGCTGCATGGAACTCAAACCCTTCTCCCACAGGGAGATCAAGGGCCAGGGTAGAAACTGAACCTGTACACACAAAGAGTTTGTGTGCTTGAAAGTTACAGGGCAGCTGCAGCTCTGATTAAAGGTGGTTGCACATCTTCAGCCACACCACTTTGTGAAATAATATAAAGCCATGCCAGCTCAGACAAACTAAAATTCCATCAGCACCTTCCTATTAATCTGCACCTGAAAGAAAATTACCTGAGATTCCTGAGCTAATCTCAAATTCCCTTGAAACAGAAAGTAATATTGGCATAAGCATTCTGTAATCCTTATTCATGCTGAAACAAAGACAGGCTTCCTATCAACTTGCAGAGCATGGATACAGACAGGCAGACCATTCTTACTGTCATGAAACCTACGGGATTTGACTTGGTACCTTGTGGGCGAGTGAACCCATGCTTTGAGCCTCTTCCTGCCCCAGATTTGTAGTGCTACAAAGAGAAAAAGAGAATGTGGATTGGAGACACAAATTCACTCTAGGAACCATACTACTGGTAAAACCTACTTTCCAGGGTGCCCTAAAATTTTGTTTTTCTCAGTGCTTCTGAAAAAAACTTACTATTTACTAGTGATTTTCAGTGGGGCATAGTCTAGTGAAAGAGGTTAGATACACACTGACTCTTGAAAGTGCCAGAGTTAAACCAGGAAAACCCAGCACAACCCAACAAAGGCCAAAGCTCTGCTCCATTTTATCTTTCTATTGCCAAGGGATGCACCTCCTATCTCTCTCAGTGGGAAGCATACATGCACTCTGGGGGCAGTTCACAGTTAAAATATTCCAACATTTGCCTTTACCTGCTATTTAGCTGTATCCTCCGGGGCATTAGTTGCAAAAGCAACTTCTAAGTGTATTTGGGTTTACCAATGAGCAAGCAAAGAGCTCTAGGCTGAGCTGATTTTAAGCCACAGGAAATAATTTAAAAAAAGAATAATACACATAAAGTGCTGCCAAAGGTGCTGGCAATTGAACTATAGCAAAAAAAAAAAAAAAAATCACAAAAGCAGTCAAAGAAGCACACATCATGAACACAGAACTGGACAGGAGGACATAAAAAGTGAGGGTTAAGTAAAAGCTGTTGCTGAGATATATAGAAAGGGCTTGAATAGTTCTGAGGAAAGAACAGGGTTTGCACCCTACACAGACTCTGTCACCACCAAGCAAGGGCTCCAGCCAGGCATGATCTTTACCTTGAACATGAGCATTCATCTCTGCTCCCACTTGTAATATCTGAGGACATACTTTTGAAATTTGCTGAAATAGTTAGGATTATAACATCTAAGTATATCTGAGTTAGTTTTAACCCAGCTAGAGAAATAAGGTGGATCTTAAGGCCACAATGCTGATCCTAAGGCAGCAGAGGACTAACTGCCCTGCTAGTCCATGGTAGAGGCCAGGCTGTGGTGGGGTTTAAGCAAACTAGCAAATTCAAACCATCCCAGCCTGCTCAGCAGTGCTTGATGTGCTTGGCAGACATACCCCCACAAAAGACATGAGATACATGATGCAAAAACACTGAGGGGTTTGGCATGGAAAAGGGAGATGTCTGAAAAGAAGATAGCCACCTAAGCTGGCCTAAGTCCAGTTACCAGGCAGCAGTAATGTCTGGCAGTGGAGCACTCTCCCCTCCATACTACTGCAGGTACCTGCTTGTGTCAACACATTTCTGAGACACATCTTTAAAGGATTTCAATTTCTGTAGTCCTTCTTCCCCTCCCATTCCTCCTCCATAGCAAGGCATGGATGAAAAGAGAAACAATCCCCCACTTAGTGAGCATTGCTGTCAGCCTTCACCTGGCTAACCCCTTTTGTGCTCCCTTTGAATCTCTCTCTTTCTCTGGGTCTGTTCTGTGGCTTCACTCATCCAACCCCAAGGCAACCTGGTCGTGCCAGGCATCACACAGCTGATCCACCACTCTGAAAGAGAAGAATCACTTACCATCCTTGCACAGTCACTGCTCAGACTCAGAGCCAAGACAACAGTGAGAGGAGCACAGACTTTCATCTTTGCTCTCCTCTCGTGAAGGTTTTGCCTGGCAGAGGAAAACTTCCAGGGCTGGGCTGAAGCAGGAGAGTGAATCAGGAACGAGCTTTCACAAGGGACTGTGATTTACTTGACTTTAGGGTATTTTAGTTTTCTAAGTAAGCAGAGCTGTTATCGTTGTTAATCATTAATGTCTTTGTGGGTAGAAGGGAATGCCCTGTAGGGAGAGGGAGAGACTCTCCCTAAACCACCAGGAGTGAAGACTTTACAAAGTGCCTGAGCCTTGGAGATGGTCCCTTGGTGTAATCAGCAAGCACTGAAGGGCAACTCCAGAGAAGTTGATCCAATGTTGCTTGTAACTAAAGCTGATTTATCATCTGGATGTTTCCCTTCTCTTTCTGTTCAGGAGCTAATTAAAGCATGGTATAACAACAAGAAGGAGCTCCAAGCAAGCCCACTCAGGAGATGGCATTACATTGCAAAATATGGACCAGATCAATGCCAATTCCAAGGATTACTCATTAACAGATGTTACCTGCCCAGCCGTGACTTGCAACAGCAGCCTTCCAGCAACAGACTGGGAAAGATAAAAAGAAAGAAAATACACATTACTCCAATAACACATTTTGTGTACCAAAAAGCTCCCTTCTGCCAGCCCCTAGCAAAGCCATCTCTGTCTTGTAAGTGCCTGTCTGAGACAACTGCACTTCAGAATCATTTCTAATACAGATGCAGAGGGTATCTGTAAACTAAAACTGAGATTTCACCAGGGCAGTCTATTTCAGCCCCACCTTGCCCCACCACCAAAATCCACAGGTGTGGCTGGTACAACAGTGTCTGTGCTGCAGGCTTTTGACATGTCCTGTCAATCAGGGACCACACCTCTGCACACCCAAAATCCCCAGAGCCACAACAACAGAAAGAATATCATAGTCCTTGCTTAAGTTGTGTGCTGTCCTTTGAAGTTTCACCAGAACAGCTATGGAAGGGATATGATTTTTTTTTTTTTGAGCCAACAATGCCATGGCAGTAGGGCCCAATGGTGAAGCAGATCTGTCCCTGCACAATTTTGACATGATGGTTTATCATGGTGCAGGGAATTAACACACTGCTGTGTCTTTCATCACAGTAATTACTCCTGTTAGTACCATTAGCCCTAGTCCTTTATGTTTATGGACTAAGCTTTGCCACTCTGAGCAAGGCTTGCAACAGCAGGAAGCAGGCAAAGTTGGAAGTTCCTTCCCAAAATGTAGCAAACAGGTACAAGAAAAATATTTGCCTCTATGCATTGCTTGTTGCCAGAAGATTTGAACTACATAAAGCTTCAGAATAGACTTGTGGAATAGACCTGTCTTATATTCACTCATTTCAAACCTGGAAATACGATGTACAGACAGTCTGATCTGCTGGAGAACACCTACTAAAGCTGAAAAATAGACTTCCAATTCCTCTCCTCATTCTTCAGTCTGGCCATCAGGTTTTAAATCAATAATACCTATCCAATGGATTGTAGACATATGCTTTCCATCCAGGTTCCTAAAATTTTGCAAAGAAAGGGAGAAAAAAGAAAAAAGCCATTACCTGCTATTCCACTCAAGAGTTCTCGAAAGTTTTGTGGAAAGGGAGAAGCAGGGGAGAGGGGAGGAGGAAGATACTTCTTTAAGGCTGTGAAGTACTCTCTTCCACACATTTCCAGAATAAAAATCATCCACTTCCAGGACCAGAAACACTGTGTTTCTATGGTGACCAGTGTGTGCTGTTGGGAAGCATTTTTCCATGCCTAAAAGTAACAGAGAAGAAAAGCAAGGATGCAATCTCTTGTCTGTGTGTCTACTCCCATGTTGTAGGTCTTCACCAGGAGATGCAGAGTGTCCTTCTAGGGAGTCACAACTCCAAGCTTTTAGCTCAAATTGATTCCTTAACATGAGAAAAAGAAATAAACACCAACATCAGGAGGCACTTCAGCTGATAGGACAGTGCTGGCACAAAGTAAAAGGAAAAGACATCAAAGCCAGGAGTTGCAACAGCTGCCAGAGAAGCCCCACCATAAAATGGGAATTACCTCTGAGTAAGGTCTGAACAGTGATTTCAGGGTTCAGATGGATCTGAACCACTAAAAACCCCAAGTTCTCCATGTGCATTGCCTGCCTTTGCTCAGCAGAGGTGTCTGAACAGGTCTTACGGCCATAGCAAAGAGGCAGAATTTGAGGTGTGGCTTTTTTGTAAATTATGTTAAATGATCAGTGACTCTTTCAGCCATTTAAAAACAGAAGAAAATCTCTTTTTCCTTCAAGCATTTAGTAAAATTGCTTTTTTTTGCTTTTTTTT
>VWZN01002261.1:80146-93317 GCA_013396955.1 Regulus satrapa
TTTCCTGTACTTCCAGTGCCACTCCTTGTAATTGCTGCAGAAATGTAATTGCTGTTCTGTGTAATTGCTGCTGAAACAATCTGAGCTGTCATTGACTTACATTGTTCACAGATCAGGAGAAACTGGCAGATGAGAGTCACCCCACCTAGCTTCAGGGGCCTCCTGCATATGTATTTACATCTGAGGTAGGTATCAAGGCTCACAGATTAGGCAATGGAGACCTCAAAAATATAGAAGTGTTAAATTTAAGGTGTGAGTCATGCATACAAAAGTATGTTTCAGCTCAAGGATGAAACAAATAATTCTTTATATACATGGAAGGTATTAAACAAACAATTCTTTCTATCCACAGACAGTATTAACGTCATCCCTAACAAATACATAAAGTAACACCTGTATTTAGGATACAGAGGCAGACTTGGAGTAGACACCTAAAGTTAGGCAAGATCCCAGCTGGGTTCTCCTAAAAGAGAAATCATGTCTTTCATATCAGCTTTGCTAAGTGTACTTTGAACTAAACCGGACTTTCTTTTGCAAACAGGAGGCTGAATTCTGTTGACTAGAGTGTCTGGCAAGCAAAATTACCTCTTATGACATCACAGAGGGGATGTTTTAATGGTACAAGCTGATGACATTGCAAAAAAATGGCAGTAGAATCTCATACATCCGTGCCAGTCCTTTCTCACAAGTGCATAAAACAAACAGGCAAGATGCAATGGGAGAACCAGCTTTTTCCAGGAGATGGAGGCAGTGCAAGACCAGCAGAGCCTCACCATCCAGCACCTTCCCACAGGAGATGAACATCTGCCTCCCTTCACAATCTCGCCAGAGAATGAAGTTTCAGCATGTGTTGCTCTGGATTTTCTAACACGCAATCTTTAGTCAACACTCAAATGAGCAAGGGCAAGATCACAGATATGCTCCCACCACCACGGATTATCTCCTGCTTGGAAACAAGTTCCAGCTAACTGCTTTGCATACAGAGGGCTGATCTCAGCCAGAAATTGCTTCATCCTGGCCATAGCACTGACTCTGAATTTTTTTAATCATGGAAGACCTTGAGGTTACATAGCTGTCAGTGGTGAGAGAGTTCATACTGCTGGTATATTGCTAAATAATGATAAATAGCTACTGAAAAGGATGCATGCACAAATCTCTAAATGAGGGAGAATAGTAATTAAAGTAATAGTAATTAAATTTCTCCTCATCACATGGTTTCTTCTTTCCAGAAACAAGTCATCAAGAAAGACTCCAGTTACCTTTTTCAGGAATGGGGAGAAGCATTCATTTCACTTTTGGCCCCTGGCTGAATAATGTGCCACTCCAAAAGAGCTTAGCTTTATTCAGATGAACTTCTAGCTGTCTTTCATTTGTTTATCAGCCTGCTCTGGAATTGAGGTATGAATCTGCACAACAACTGAGTTCTAGAGTATTTGAGATTGTGAGCAGATCTTTTCAGGCAAAGAATGCAAATGAGGAACAGCTTGATGCTCCCTGGTAAGCAGACAGAAGGTATTTAAGAATACACTTCCCAAACTTGGACTCCAGGACCTTCTCCAAGGTCTCCCTTACAGCACCCACTCTGCCACCTGCTACAGGCTACAAGCACCTGTGGAAATGCTCCAGTGGCTTTGATGCTCTGTGTACCTGCAGGGGTGAGATTCACCTTTATCACTGGAAACTGGGATGAGAGTATCACAGACAGCAATACAGTGTTGGCATGGACTTGGAAGACAGCTTTCATCCCACTCCCATCACTCATTATTTTCCACTACTGGTACTTAAACTTCTGTATTCCTCTTGCTCCAGCACAGATTGTTCCAAGCACAGAGAGGGATGTGGATGAGAAGGGAAGCAAAGAAGGATTAAAGCATCATTGTGTCACTGATACAGTGTTGTTTACACAGGCACTGAACCCCTGTAACCTCCTTTTCTTTTTCTCTTTTCTTCCTCTTTCTCCTTCCTTCCTTCCTTCCTTCCTTCCTTCCTTCCTTTTTCTCTCTCTCTCTCTCTCTCTTTCTTTCTTTCTTTCTTTCTTTCTTTCTTTCTTTCTTTCTCTCTCTCTCTCTCTCTTTCTCGATCTCTCTGTATCTCTCTGGTAGGTAGAGCATCTGTATATTTTAGTATTGCTAGCAGCAAGGGCAGAGCAGTTCTGAGCACTGGCCCCCTCAGACCATCACACAGAGCTAGACAACACACCAGACTATGCAGAGAAGCCAGAGGAGGATTACACTGTACCTGGAAAACATTCGGCTATTCAGGCTTGCAATCCCTTTGTGTTGCTAGAATAGAGCAAAAGGAAATAATTAAAGGCTAAAAACATACCCTACTATTATTAAATTCCAGAGGATGAGCTATTTTTAAGGTATATAAATATTTGGCAAGAATTCTTAATGATCCTCTTTTAAAGGAATTTCTTTATGTAGGCTAGGTTTAAGAAGATATCTTTGCAGAATCTAATAAAATGCATGTGAGTTTTATGTTGTCTCATACTTCCATTTAAACTGCAATGTCTAAATGGCAGCAGGTCCCAGAATTACTGAAATAATATTTTTTCATCTTTTCCCTACATTGAAATCAAATATCAATTAAACATTATCAGCCCTAGTGATATAAATTATTTACTTACTACATACACAATGAACATTTTAATGAGTTTGACACATTTAAGATTCTATAAACATTATTGTGCAGTACAGGATTTCTTACTACTTTGGGGAGACAAGGCATGAGAAAGAAATCCAATGTGCGTTTTCATATTAGAAACTGATCATATAGATACGTAAAGACAAAACCACAAATAAAACAAGGATACAAATCAAATTCTGTACAGCAGCATTTTAGACTGTACAAGAAATTTATCAATTAGGACAAAAAATATAAACAATTTTCTAATCTTTCACACAAATGGTTCAGAAAGCATGTTGGTTCATGTGCAACATCTTCGATTTGCTAATATTTTGAGTAATGCAGGCAAGATTTGCAGAAAGGTGATCATCCAGCACTTCTCAACAGTTTTATTTGCTGAAAAAAACCCAAAAGTAACCTGGCTAAAAGTGACAGTCTACAGAAAAGAAATATTTTGGTAAGGTCAGTGAAAGCTTTTCCAGTATTTTAATTGGCATTGGATTAGGGGTCACAAATCTCTCAGTTCTTCATCACCTCACAATGCTAAACTTGGGATGCTTATTCCAAGAGCTCGGGGAGAAGCGCTTGGATGTGCCACTTGCTTTGCTGCAGGGTGAACACCCACACTATCCACAGAGCAACTCTGTTGTCACACAGGTTTGCTACAACCTCACAAAGCCTGGAAATCTGCCTGTTCATGCAGAAAATGGGGTCATTTCTAAACCCAAGTCACTGAGCCATGGTTGGGAGTTGGGAGGTGCCTCAGACCTGTTTTGTCTTCTCACACCCCTTGATAAGGACCTGCTGCCATCTAACTGAGTCTTTGTCTAACTGAGCCTCTGGAAACTTTTCAAAATCTGTGAGAAATTGTGAAAAGATGCCTCCAGGTGTTTGCATCATACTACCACACACTCCCTGTCTCCCAGCTACCAAGCACCTTAGGAGAGACCATTTTAAATGACAGCGTTGGCTGTCAAATCTGTGTTGGAGAGGGCTGGGGTGAGCAGCAGCACTGCTGCTGAGACAACTGCTGGCAAGGATTTCAGTTTTGTAGCAAAAATCAAACTACTTCCAAAAAATAAAAATATGCTCCTAAGTCCTAGTTATCTCTGCTACAATAAGACAAGGAGGCTAACCAGCTGAGCCATGTTGTCTAGAAGTTCTCTGTTAACATTAAACCCTAGCATCCAAAGACAAGTAGGACTAATGCAATTCAGGCTACAGCAAAGACACAAAGAATCCAAAACTTGCAGGTGGAGAGGTGGTGCCAGGAGGACACAGCATCTTGGAAGGACATTAAATAACCCCCAGAAGACTTCCAGGGGCATGAGAAAGGACAATACAGCCAGATATTGGCTCCTTCCCACAAAGCAGTAAAGCCTTTGCAAAGTCTCTTTGCAAATCCTGGTTTTGTGTGTGCTTTCACAACCCCTTAGTTCTTTGTCACACAGTCCCTAAGAGCTAAACTGTGCATTGGTTTATTTTGCATGTGAGTAATATCACAGACTTGTTGACAAAGCACAAAACTACAGTAATCCTATGGGGGTTGTTGCATGTTTGACTATATGTATATTTTCTACTCTTCACAAAGCCTTTAAAATCAAACCACAACAAAACTGTGACTTGTGGAACCAACGAGGCTGAAACCACTACAATTGAAAATCAGATACCATGACAACAAGTGAAATATAAGACAACTGCTAAATTAAATAAGATTTGGAATGCTGCAGGATTTTCTGAGTGTTGGGATTGGAGTTTTTTATATCAGTGGTTGTTACAGTTTCAGGTTTGAGTACTGACACAGGTCAGTAGATCTCCCTCTTCCACCTAAAAGGATGGAAAGATCCCTTTAATTTATCACAATAGGATTAGGAAAATAAAAGAGTAACTGCACAAGTGGACTTTCCACATGGAAAAACTGGGAAAAATAAAGGAGAATTAAAGCCAGCTAGGATTCAATTGTCTTTGGGAACTAGCTGACAAGATAAAGGATCAAGTTATCAATGTTCAATTACGCTGATTTTAACCGTAAATAGATTTGCTGAGTACTATAAGTCATAGTATGAGCAGGCAACTTAAAATCATATTATAATGTTGAAGTCACACAGTAATTAAAACTAGACCACATCCCTAGTAAAATATTGGAAATCATCAGCCAGAGACAGGCTGCCCACATTCCTTTTTATTAACTCCTGACTACAGCTGGTTTAGCTTTTATATTCCGCCAGCTATTGAAAGGAAAGCTAATATTATTAATGATTTCTAAGTCTAAGGAATTAATTTCTGTTAGTTCTAGCTAAGAAGTCATTCTTTCAAACAATCTGCCATTAACTGCATGACAGTGTGGCATGGGGAGAAACAGCTTTTCCCATGTCCCTTTGTTTACAGGATTTCCAGGCATTATGCCAAGAGTTTTCTCTATGTTAAAGAAAACTCCATTCTTTCACATCCTTCATTTTCCTACACACAGCTTGACTCCGGTGCTGTCAAATTCCCATTGAATACTTGATACAATCAAATCCATTTTGTTGCACTCAGAATTTATGAACAGCACTTCCATTTGCTTATTTTTCTGAGCACAGCAGCTTGGGGATAGAAAACAGGAGAGGGTGGAGAAACAGCTCTTTGATTTTCACCTGGCTTCTCTTAGCTTCATCTGATGGCCCCTAATCCTTGCACTAGAAAGGAGTGTGAAAGTCAATCCTCCTCTCCCTGGCACTCAAGATTTTGCAGCTTTTGTTGCATCTCCCCTCAGCTGTCTCTTTTTCCTGATGAAGAATTGTGTATTGCTCAACCCCAGTCACTTGAGTGCTCTTACGTAATTTAAGCAACTTTGTTTCATCTAAAATATCGATCAGAGATTGATAAAGATTGTAATGATTGCATTTCAAGTTTTTATCTGTCAGATGTCAAGATTTTATTTTCCAAGACACAAAAATAGTGCAAAGCATATCCCATGTCAAAAAGCCTTGTTTTGATTAGAACAAAGCTATTGATTTCCCAGAAGATAGGGGGAAAAAATTATGGCCATTTATCCATTTACTTTTGCAAAGAAATATCTGCTCAAGGGCAACTATTAGCAAAATACTAAAGATAAACCACCAACAACCAAAAAAATCAAAATTTAAGCCCAACAACCCCGCTCCCCCAAAAAAACCCAAAAAAACAACAACAACAACAAAAACTTACAAAAAAACCTTTTAAAAATACATAAATGTTTAAGTATTTTCACATCACTGGGCTATGTTCTGCCTCCTATGCTGTGTTTCCCATGTCTCTAATATCATTATGCCACCACAATTTTATCATGACTCTAAAATTAGTTTAAAGCTTGAAAGTTTTCAAAAGTACAGCTATTTTCACAGCATATACCTTCATTCAGGCCCACACTGAGTTGAGTCTAATGTCAACAAGGATTTTTCCTCAGTATCAAAAGCAAAATCACTTACCAGTAGGAAAAAAAAAAAGTATTCAAGCTAATGGATGTTGTATCCCTTAATCTCACTGGAGTATTTGATGTAACACTTAAACATTAAGCTTTAGGAATCTTATGATTACAAAATCATATCTACCTTCTTTCTTACCTTACACATATGAGTTTAAGAAAATGACTGACAGCATCCAGTACTCTCAGATATTCAGAAAATTCATGATTCTTGGTATGCTTTAGGAGCAGAGAAAGAGGAATTAATCAATATTTACCTTGATGCTTTAGACCTACTGCCTGTGTGGATCTGCAGTCCAGGATTTACGCAGCATGAATCTTTAATTCTCACAATAATTTCAAAGAAGTGAACCTCCAGAAGTCTCTCTATATCCACTCAATACGATGAGCAGATTTCCAGCACTCTCAATTCTTCGAGTACCCTTTTGCACATCCAGGCTTATAACCTCTGCTGAAGAAATGGCAATGGAGGAAAAGGAGCATCTGGCAAAACCAACATGTTCAGCAGTCTTAAATATCTTTTCATTCTCAAGACTCCACCTTAGGCTAGAAAATTACCTGAAACTAAAATGAAAAGCAAGAAGAATGAGGGGGACTGAACCCTTATCAAAAGAGTAATTATTGCCTTTCCCCAAAGTTAAAAGGCACTGAGAGCAGAGATGAGGAGGGCCCCAGTTGCCATCACAGCACTGGGTAATTAGAGATATATCTCTGGTATGGAAACATCACCAGTGTTGACGACGAAAGCAGTTACTATTCCCAGCACAGGAAATTCACAATTTTGCTTTGGTTTGGGTGTTTTTGGTTTTGTTTTTGTTTTGGTTTGTTGTTGTTTTGCTACTTGCTGCTTGTATAGCAATGGTCTTGTTCCATACATTTATACAATACATTAAACAAGACTGAATTCCACTTGGACCTCTTCCCAAATGTTATGAGACAGACAAGAGGATCTTAAGAAAATATTCCTAATCTTTTTTACACCAGTAACTGATTTTTCTTACACTTCAAAAACCTACTGAAACACAGGAAATCCTGAAGACAAGGGAAAACCATTAGATTAAACTGAAATTACCTTAAATAAAAAGTTTGGAATGGGGAATTTAAAGTAAGTTTGTCTTGAATAATGACAAGAAAGGTAGGCATCAAAATCATAATTTTAATTGCACTGTTCAGTGGAATCATCTCAGGGACAATAATACAGAAATGGGGAAAGAAGCACAACCAAATAGCTCAATACTTTCACTGGAATACCATTTTTTCATTCTAGGGCTTCCAACTCAAATCAGAAGGGATGGTCTCTTGAAGACAAATGAATATTGAAAACCACTCATATCTTGCAGAAAAATGTCTTTAAGACATATCTCTATTGCTGCGGGTGCCAAGCAAAATACCAGAAAATTTAATTAAAGGCAGAGATTTAAACAAAAGTAGCTTTATACTGATTCTCAGTGGCCTTATTCTTCTCACTCTTGACAGCTATCAGAGATGGAAGGTCTGAGGTCCTGTAAACTCCAGTTCTCATCCTCCCTTGGCAAGATCTCAGTTCAGAGATGTAACCTTCAAAGCTGAGGTTCCCTTCAGGATCATCACAGGAGCATGTGCCAGAGTCCTCCAGTTTAACCCCATCCACATCGATTATCCTGTTTACAGGGAGCTCCATTCTGGGGCTCCCTCTCACACCAGGAGGGTTAAAGCTTCTGCTGGGCTTTGCTTTGTGAGAGCTCTGCTCACAGGAGTTTCCTGAAGTCCCTTGTGAATAATTTTTCTTTCTGTTTGCACCTAACAGAAGAATTAAAAATAAAAAACACAAAACAGGAGAGTTAAGTATCTTCTGGTTTTAGCAGTTTTCAATATTGCAACCTTCTCTGAGACCCTAATGGCAGTCAGCTGGGATATTCATCCCAAAGAGACTCATTCATGTACCATGTAGGTAACTAAACACTAGATCTCGAAGATAAATGTGAAATACTAATATGTGTCTGTCTTAATGTAGCACTTTTCAGAGTTTTTAAAAAGACTCCATCAAAAATAACTACTTAGTATAATTTTGTACACCTCTAGAACAAAAAATTTCTCACATTAGCAAACCCAAAGGTGAAGGAGGAGAATATAGATCTTCCACTGGGGCAGAATGGAAGATGTTTCTTCAGTTGAACTGGCCTTCAAGACCCTGCTGAGATAGTATTTTTACTTGGCTACTTAATTCTCTAGCAGCCTTTTAGAGGATTATTTGCAGTTCACTGTCCTGAACTGCAACAAAGCAAATATGGGGCACAGTTTACAGGACAAGAATAAAGAAAAGCTTTACAGTCACTGAATCACAGGACAGGTCAGATTGGAAGGGACACAGTGGGGAATCTGGTCCCACCTCCCTGCTCAAGCAAGACCATCCCAGAGCACACAGCACAGGATTGTGTCCAGATGGTTCTTGAACATCTCCAGTGAGGGAGACCCCATACCTTCTCTGTGCAGTCTGTTCCAGTGCTCAGAACAGTAAAGAAGTTCTTCCTCATATTCAGGTGGAACTTCCTGTGCATCAGCTTCTGCCCATTGCCTTGTGTTCTATAGCTCAGAACTGTGCTGAGCCTGACTGCATCCTCTGTCACTATTCCTTTAAATATGTATAAACATTGCTGAGGTCTCCTCCCAGTTGTTTCCTCTCAAGGCTGAACAGGCCCAGTTCCCTGATTCTTTCCTCCTAAGAGAGATTCTCCAGAACCTTGATCAACTTAGAAGTTCTTTGCTAACTGCTCTGGGAACTCCTTGTCCTGGAGGAACCTGGGGCTGGACCTCATCGGCCCTCACCAGGGCTGAGCAGAGGGGCAGGATCACCTCCCTTGACCTGCTGGCCCTGCTCCTCCTCACGCACTCCGGGGCTCCATTGGCCTCCTTGGCCACACTGCTGGCCCATGGACAGCTTGTGTGCACCAGGACCCTCAGGTCCTTCTCTGCAGAGCAGGTCAGAGCAGTCTCTGCCTTCCAGCAGGTCAGCCCCACCCTGTGCTGGTGCCTGGGGTTGCTCCTGCCCAGGTGCAGGACCCTGCATTTGCCCTTGCTGAATTTCAGAAGGTCCCTCTCTGCCCATCTCCAGCCCGTCAAGGTCCCTCTGAAGGGCTGCAGAATTCTCTGAGGTGAGGGCTTCAAACACTCAAGAACACATGAATTACATCTAAAAGCACAGTTGCCAGGATTCAGGTTTATTCTCTAGACTACACTCTCAAAGTCATCCTATCCCAAGACAGCTGTAATTTAAACCCCTGAGCTCCCAAAAGCCAGTTTTGTGTTAGGTGTGACCTGCAAACTACAAGGAGCTTCATAAAGTAAATGCACAGAAGCTGATCTGCCTGTGTCAACAGCAGCAAAAGAAGGATGAAGGAGTTGATTTCAGGATCCACAGCACAGTTAACACCATGGTTTTTGTAGCTGATGTTCCCCACATAAAAATATAAAGAGGGGCAACATTTTCAGAGACAGAAAACTGCTTTCATTCGAGCTAAATGAGACACAAGGAAAAAAAGATACACTTTCAAGGCACAAAAGCAGATTTGAGTAAGGGTTTCCATTTCATACTTTAGTCCCTTTCTCTATATATCTTCTTATCTTTCTTTTAAAATATACCATCTTCTCTGATGTGCTTTACCCAAAGAATTCTCAAATGTTGTGCCACAATACACGCAAGTGCCTGATCAGCACATTTAACCACACCAATCTCATGAAACTGGTGTGGTTAAATCCCATAGCTGTCTTTCAAATTTTTTATTTGTGTTTATTCCACAAAGTGATTGGTACAGTTTTATTCAAGGAAATATCCATGTATAATCACCATAATCAAGAATTTTTTGATATGGAGAATGGAAGAAACGCAAATGAAAAAGACAAAAAAAGCAGTTTCATACAGTTTCAATCAAATCACTCCAGGGTCTTCTTGAGGCTTAAAGCTTTCTATTTATGAAAAATAAGTTAAAATCCTAAGTAGTGCAATGCTTAGTGTTTTAGCTACAGTGAAACCCCACATGAATAATGTGGTATTTTGCATCAGTAATGCTTGCTGTTTTTTCAGAGGAATTAGATCAAACTCCAAACAAATCAGTTGAGCAGAGAGAGGCAATAAGCTCCCAGGCTTGTTAGCCCAGCACGACTCCAGCCTACTAAATTGCAGCTAACATTTAATGGGACTATATTACACTTGGTATTTAAATCTCCCTACTGAAACTGAACATTGCCTAAATTTTAACTGCTGCTTGCATGGCTGTGCTGCAAAATGCTATTCTTCTGTTCTGAAACATTTATCTTAACATGAGTGTACTGATTTGTCCTCTTGATCTCTTTAATCTACTATTCTATGCCCTTTGAGGAAGACCTGTGACTCTCCTTTCAGGTTGCTTTAAAAGAGCTACAAATTGCTGAAATGCCTACTAATGACAAATTGCCACAAATACATGGCACTGACAGAGCATGAGTCATCCAGCTGTCCTAGCACCGAGAATACATCCTCCTATAAAATGTCATGTAAAGGAACATCTTTGATTAGGGTGGAAGGTCTCATATCTGTTGACTTGGACTAGGTTGAAACACTTCCCACAGTCAAAAGACAGCCTGCATTAACAAGGTACAAGAGATGAAAGAGCTGGAAACTCCTGCCCAGGAACACCATGGAAGGTGCAAATACTGCTGTATTTATTTAGATTCTAAGCCCTTCTACAGTTAAATATAAGAAATGCCATTAAGTCTTGGAATTACGGTGTCGCTGAGTCACCACACAAAGCAACAGGGTGTGCCAGTTGTCTAATAGGAACACAGCAAAAATAAGGTCAGTGTTTGCTCTCAGGCTCCACAAGACATAAGCTCATTTGGACAAGAACACATCCGCATTATAGATATATTTTTCTATTAATGTCCTTTTCAGGAGCAATCTCTCTGTAGCATCAAATAAATTACTACTAGAGGCAGGGCAGTAATAGAGAACATCTTGTCCAAACACCAGTTCAAAAGAATATGGAATTACTAAAGGACAATACTGTGAAGATTATTTTACTTTTCCTGTCAGGGTAAAAAAGATCTTAGCTCATCTTCACCAAACAGGAAGATAATTTCAAGAGTAGTACTACACAGAAAAAAATATTTCAATGTAATTTTTTTCCTAATTTTTTCAAGAAAAAGCTTTTATGGAGCAAGAGTATTTAACACAAATAATAGGCAGGATTTGCCAAACCAACTTATGTATAAATATATCCCACAAGTTTTTAAGTAGACTCAAGATTTGCATGTACTCAGTGGAGCTTTATAATGAGGTTTCAATGAAGTTTGTACCACTTTTGCACTGGTCTCCTTCTCATGTATTCCTTATGAGTAACAAATACCTGAAGACACTTAGCTGTGCAGGGCATCATCTAAGGTGCAGAGAGCCTTCACAGGTAAAACTTCTCTTCATACATCCTTGACTGAAGTGATGAATACCTCCATGGAGAGCTCTGCAGATGCTTTGCCATGCATGAAGCATGTCAGAAATGTTATTACATTTTCCCAAATCTAATCTCTCAGAAGCCCTACCTAACTCCAGTAGAGAAAGGAAAACACTGCTATGGCAGCAGCCACGCAGGTGAATTTCCAGGCTGGAATACCACATTCACACCTCTTGGTAATCTCCTCCCTTGCTAAGCATTCCATACAGCTCTCAGGGAATTTACTTGTGCATCTGATCCAACTAATATGTTCCAGCTGGTTTAAAGATGGGAAGTTGCAGGCCATCTTTGGTCCCTAAACCAGAGATCTGCTGTGTTACAGACTCAGCCAAATGACTGCTTAGAAGGCTTAACTGCACCCATCTGCATTTTTGCAAAGGTGACTACAGTCAGGCACTGTTTGGGCTGACTTCTTGATTTCTGTTACCAATATTTCTCTTTTTGTGATATTTGGATTTTGTGTATTATTCTCAAGCACTCTAAATTTAACATATGGAGAACCCTCTTTATAGAAAAAGACAAAGGGAAGTCTTCTTCTGTACAAAATATTCCTCAAATTTCAATATCTAAGCAAAATATCACATGACATTGTCTTCCAGGTAGTTTAGGAATAAGGAAGCATTTGGCCAAGTGCCACACAGAGACGAAGTAACAAAAAAACCTGGAAATTTCAGGAGCAGCAGTAACTGCTGGATGTTGGTAAGATGATAGGATCATATAACCCTAAGTCTAATGCTCAGAGATTTAAAGGTCCACTCACAATGCCTTGCAATTATATTGTTTCAATATCATCCATAACATATCTATACCCTAATCAATAAATTATTTTCAATGTGTTAAATTTTAGTTACAATTTTTAACAAAATCTTTCATACAAATTGAGTATTTCACTCATCATTCTACCTTTGCTAAAATCCTACTGTTCTTGTCAAAATCATTAACTATTTAGACAGCTCTCAGTTCTACTGAAAGATAACAAGAATATCCTGCTGAATTTCATACCATTGATCTCAGGCATTTGACTTCTAATGTCAGAAAGGAGCTGATCTCAGTTAAAGGGAATGAGCTCCAGATTAATGATCTTGTACTGACTTACAGCAGGTCAAAATTTGTTTGAATTATTTAATAAAAATTAGAATATAACTCTTGTGAAAAGAAGCTTGAAGTTTTCAGGGGCAGTTCCTGGTGATTTACAGGCACGTACCACCCCCAAAGGGAATCAGTCATCCTGAGTCCTCAGAGCAGCAAGGCTTTTGGGTGTGCTGTAGCAGGGCAGACACTGCTCCCATCTCTGGCTCCACGGAGCCTGTCCCAAGGTGGTACCACACTGCCTGAGGGAGCATTTTCTTACACGAGACTGAAAAAAGGAGCCCTGTGATGGTCACGTCTATAATGGGTGTTCATTTCAGGCTTCTGGAAATATGTCAATATAACTAACTTCTCCTTAGTGTGGATGTAAGCTGGTGTTTTCAGTCTGGGAAAGACACTTATCTCTTCCTTTCCTAAACTGCTAGGAAATGCTACTTCTACATTTTAGCCCTCCCACACATGGATTCTTTTAAGTAGTGGATGAATGACTTCCACACTGGCTGACATACTGTTACTACTGCAAGACATTTTTCCTTTTTTTTTTTTT